>PVIR01012217.1:0-46105 GCA_004026965.1 Petromus typicus | reverse complement strand
TAGCCCTGGCTACCCAGTGAGTTCAGGGCTAGCCTGAACTATAAAGCAAGACTCTGTCTCAAAATAAAAAGGAGTTGTTGAAAGAAAAAACCCAAAGTTGGACAGACTCAGCAACAAGAGATTAGAAGAATGAAGAATAAAAGAGAGAGCAGAAATTAGAAAAAGGAAAAAAAGGAAGAGGAAAAAAAACCAACAATAGCAAAAAAAAAAAAAAAATCTGATCCCAAAAGGCCGTTCAGGGAGTGGACCTGCAATCTCCCGTGGACAATATGGGCAGTAGCACACAGATCAGAACCAATTAAGTACAGGAAAATAGCAGTAGTCTACTGTAGATCATTCTTGTTTCTCACTGTGAGAGTTCAGCTCAGAGAACTGTAGGGTTGAAAGTACAGCCACGCTTCCCCCGAAGTGAGTCCAGGGTCTGTGGCTGATGCTGTTGCCAGAAACTCACCAATGGTAGTGGGGTCCCCTTCAGTATGTCGAATAGGGAGCTGGAACACAGGGATGTGATGCAGCGACCAACTGCGGAACAGGAAGTTGGAACTGTAGCGATCTTAAGGCTGTCACTCTTGTCAGGGCAAACTCAGCCTTGGGAAGAACTTCATTCTCTTGGGGCAGTGGGTGAAGCTTCCTTGCTTGACCTGCGCCTATCCTCAGACCTCTGTCAGAATTGATTCATGTATTTTGAAAAGGGCCTCCGTTGCCCTCCAGTGTTGCTGCTGCTCCACCCCACCGGGACTGTGGGGGTGTGGTGTGCAGTGTTGCAGCTGGCGCTCTTGTCAGGACAGACTCGGAGGTACAATCTTGGTGCTGATGTAGGGATCCTCGGTTCCTTTGGACGGTAGGTGGGACTTCTTTGCTTAGTCTGCACCCATCAGTCCTCTACACCGATTTATCTATGTTGAAAACTGCAGTGGCTGACATCCGGTGTGTCCGCTGCGACACTTCAGTATCCTGTTTCTCTGTGGAGGCCTTTGGGTCATCAGAAGTCTCCAGTTGTAGCAGGCTCAGCAGATTTGGCAGCCCTTCCCCCACCGGAAGTCTTAGCTCAGGCAGAGACGGCTGGGTTCATTAAAGTTTTCTTTTGGCTCACTTAGATACTTTCCTGGTATCTTTTCTGGGTCTTAGGGACCTATTTCCCTCCTTGTCTTTTTTTCCCCGTAGCTGCTATATTCCCCCTTAGGAACAACAAAGTGAAGATAGCCCAGTAGCCTGCTGTTACTGCTCCGCCTTGTTGGTGTTTTTTTGTTTTGTTTTTGTCATCCGTTAGGCTTTACACTTCATGAGAGAAAGACTTTAACTTATTTTACTTTGTTATAGGCACAGTTACTAGGTCAGCGCTTGGAACACAATTGATATATATAGTAAATACTGGCTTGAGTCCTTATATAAACATTAGAAGCATTATCATACATGATAATATTTTAATTTCTCAGGATTATTGAAGTATTTAATAATATAGATAGTGTATATTAAGTTACTAATTAAAAGCAATTTGATAAGCTTACAGTTGTACCTATCTTTAAAAGAGGCTTCTTAACCAAAGGTAAACTTAAAGTCATACTGTTATTATATCATTAATCTTGTTAGTCATGAACAGTTTTTAATCAGCTAATCAGGATATTAATTAAATGAAAACATGTCATAGTGCTGTATTTACTCATACTGTCTCTAAGTTAATGCCCGTTTACAGAACTGAAGATATGTGACAAAATATTTATAGGAGACATTTTTCTTTAGGCTTTGTTTTAATGTGTTTTAGCTTTTATTTAAATAGATTTTTTTTTCAGTAGCCATCTTTAAAACTACAACTGTAGGTCACATTTCACAAATGTAACATGCTAGTTTCTTTATAAAATAACTTTTCCTCTAATTTGAGGCATTTACAGGAATCTGGTCTTAAGATTGTAAGAATATGTTGTCTTTTTAGGTGTCGAGATTTGCTTCGATCTGTATAATCCTCGAATCCATGAGATCCAAGTGGTCAAATTAGAAAAGCGGCTGGATGACAGCTTGCTCTATTTACGAGATGCCCTTCCTGAGTACAGCACTTTTGATGTGAATATGAAGCCTGTAAAAACACAGTTTGACCACGAAGTTCCTGTTAATGAGGTATAGGTTGCACACTGGGAAATTTAAGTATAAAATATAATTTTATTAATGAAAACTTCAGAAGAAATTTTACTGACATATTTATTTTTTTCTCAGCTGAGAGTAAAAATGAAGCCTAAGCCTTGGTCGAAACGTTGGGAACGTCCATATTTTAATATTAAAGGAATAAGATTTGATCTTTGTTTAACTGAAAAACAAATGAAAGAAGCTCAGAAGTGGAGTCAGCCATGGCTTGAATTTGATATGATGAGGGAATATGATACATCAAAAATTAAAGCCGCAATACAGGATGAAATTGAAGCATCAAAAAAGTCCTGATTCTGAGAAGCATTTGGACACCTGAGGAGAATGTATCGGCCTTGAGAGGAAATGTCTTGAAACAATTTAACTTTATTTATGATAACATAATCCTTTAAGTATTCTTTTTCCTAATTACTTTTCAAGAAATAAAAGTTCCACAGCAGTTCATTAGTGAAAAAGAGAATATCCATGCCAGTGGTCCTGTGTCGATTGCCTCCGTGGAAGCGAAGCTCCCGTGGAAGTCAGTATGATCAGCATGAGCTTAAGTCCGCATGAAATCTGAACCAGGGAAACGAGGGGCATGCTCTTTTTAAATTGCGAATTCAGCAATCCTAGATCGAAGTTACCAGATAAAGTGAACTCACTGTCAGGTTAAGAAGTAGAATGTTTACAAGAAGACAACTCATTGTCATTGTATCCCTCTTTGTAGTATAGAGTTTATCCTCTGTTAATCATTCTCTTGTGTTTTAGCTTCATCCGTCTTCCATCCACACATCTGTCTATCATCTTTCTACCTACTTATCTACCTATTTATCTGTGTCCCTCATTCCTAAATAGTATATTTAGTTTGAAAAAGCCTGTTAACAAGTATAAAAGGATTCTGTTGTTACTATTACATGAACATTTCAGAAGAACACGACAGTATTTGGTCATAGTTTGGTTTCAGCTTCTGTGAAAGTACTAAAGCACCTTTGAGGAAGTTCATGGTTAAGGTTATGAGCGAGTTCTGCTGAACAAGAAGCTTAACCTGGGCCATCCGGCTGGGTGAATTTGGCAACTGATATCTAGCAGAAAAATAATCACAAGAAGTCGATGATATTTTCTGGTCTTTTTAAGAGTGTGATGAATTGAACTCTGTCTTGTCGGAATGCTTTTGGGGAGTGGTACTAGTGTCCTTGGTAATCCAGGCAGCTGAATGGGTTGGGAAGCTCAGATGTATCACATATTGGTAGAGATAAGCTTACATGTAATAGCTGGATCTTGAAAGTAGTCTTGAACCTGTCAGTTGAACAGGCCTCTACCTGTCCCTATCGTCCTGTATAGTTTACTCAATTATACTTTCCATTTTGCTGGCCCCTAACTTATTTTAGTGGCACACAGTCTTTGATAGCTGAAGTTATGAATCCTTTTTACTTTCTGAATTGTTTTCCTGCAACTTGTGGTTCGTGTGTGTGTGTGTGTGTGTGTGTGTGTGTGTGTGTGTGTGTGTGTGTGTGTGTGTGTGTTCTATATTAGACCTTGCTAGGGCTTCAGGTAACCCTTCACTCTCAATTTATGGTTGAATGAGAGACGTTACAGCTTGTAAAGCCTTTACCTGAAAAGTTGTCCTCAGAATGGTTTAAAAGGGCTTTTTGGGGAGGCTAATGCATATCTTGGAGAGATTTAAAGGATTCCTGTCTTCCTAGATGGAGGGTGTGCCAGATGGCAGTATTCAGCCACTGTTTTGATTTTTTTCCACTCAGGGTTACAGGAGGCATCTAATTACTTTGAACAGTTAATATAGATCATCATCTAATATTTAGATGATTTGCTCAGATAGCTTCTCAAATTTTTTTAAAATTAAAAAAAAAATCTAACCCAGGCTTTGCATGTGCCCTAATCATCGAGCAATATCCTCAGCCCCCTAAGAGTTGATCTCCATATCACTCTTGTCAGGTTGAGCATTTGCTTGGTGGTTCCGTATTTTTCAATTCTCTAGATTTCTGACAAAAGCTGATTGTGACTTTCTAGTTTTTCAGAGTTTCTGGGAGGTCATGATCTTAGATTTTCCTGCTCTGCCATATTGCTCAAGTGCATGTTGTATGTATGTGTGTGTAGGTGTATTTTTAACATATATATCACTTTTTATTAATGTTTTATGTAATAATGACACTGAGCAGAGTTGTACTGTGCACAACACATCTTAATTCTTTTTAATATCCCCCCCTTAAAAAAATTCTCCCGTTTGCTATTGTCTTTTATTTTGCTCTTTAAAATATCTATACTTTCAGTTGCTCTTAAAAACCATGCACTCATTGCTTAAGGTTGTGTGTCTTATCTATTTCACTTAACATTATTGTCTCAAAGTGTGTCCATTTTCCTCCAAATGACTCAAATTCATCCTTCCTGGCAGAGTTACTGCTCCACTGTGTATAAATACTTTTTTAATCCTGTCATCTGTTGATGGATATGAAAGCTGCTTCTGTGATTTAGCTGTTGTGAATTGTGCTGCTGTAAAGATGGGCATGTATGTGTCAGTGTAATATGAAGTCTCAATGTCTTGAACTCTTTCAGAAGACACCTAGAACAAGAAATAGCTGGACTCACTGCCATTTGTAGTTCTTATTTTCTTGAGGAATCTCTCCTATTTCCATAGTGGTTGTATTAGTGTATACTTCTCACTAACAATGTGAAGGTTTTTTTTGTCTTGTAGCTTCTCCAGCATTTTGATTTCTTGATAATGAATCTTTCAGGGTTAAGGTGAAAACTGTTTTAATTTATGTATCTCTTCAAGTGGAGATGCTGAGCATTTTCATGTTTACTGGCCATTCATACTTCTGAGAAATGCCTATTTCAGTTGCCCATTTCTTCACTACATCTTTTATTTGGTGGGCCTATTTTTTTTCTTTATAGATCTTTCTGTATTCTAGATATTGGTTCTCTGTCCACGGAATAGCTTGCAAAATTTTTTCCGTTTTGTAGGTTGTCTCTTAACTTGGTTGATTTTCTTTGCCTTTCAGAAGTGCTTTAGTTTGCTATAATTCCATTTGTTTATTATTGATATTTCTTACGCACCTGGGGTTTCTTCAGGAAGTCCTTGTCAAGTTGCACTGATAAAACCAACATGACACTGGCAGACATGTGATCAGTGGGACAGACTAGAGGATGCAGAAACAACCCCAGACACAGTTAGCCACCTGAGCTTTGACAAAAGCCGAAACAAGATAAAGGGAAGATAGACTCTTTAATAAATGACTTTGGAAAGCTGGCTGTACACATGCTGAGGGCTCAGTCTAGATCCATATCTACTATGTACTAAAACATCAATTATCTAAATATTAAAATATTCTGCTGAAAGGTAGATTATGTGTGTAACGCTCTTGTCCATTTGTAGCACTGAAAGTTCCACTTAGAAAATCCCTAAGTCCCAGATAAACTAGGACTGTTGGCCATCCTACAAGGCAGTTATCTATAGGTTGATACATAATCACATTTTATTAATTTTAAAATCCTGTTTTTAAAAATAACATTCAGTATGTAAGTTTCCTTGTATAAGTAGTTACTAATCTGTTTTCTAGTTTGCTTTTTCCACTGGCAGATCAAATGTATGGGTTTTCACTTCAACCTATAAGTGCAGATTTTAATTTGTTTTCTTTTATAACAAAACACAACCATTTCTGTGTTTATTAGTATTCTGATACTTTTTTTTTAGTATTTTGAGAAAGGGTCTCGCTTTTGTAGTTCAGGCTGGTCCTGAACTCAGCCTTGAACTCAGCAGTCCTCCTGCCTCTGCCTCCCCAGTGCTACGATTAGAGGAGTGAGCCACCACGCCTAGAATTGTACTATGTAGTATTGATTGCTGATGGGTGTGAGTCACCACGCCCAGCATTGTTGTATGTAGTTAACAGGGATTGAACCTGGGCCTTTGTGGAACCACTGGGTTAAATCCCTGGCCCCTGATACATTTTTATCATCTTATATTTCTTTGCCTTTTTTAGGAAGTTTAATTGTGAAAATGTGTAATGGCCAAAACCTTTCTGGTAAATCTGACACCTGGTTGTCCATTGGTAGTTCCATATTATCGGCGTGCTTTTCTGTTGCATTCTGGGTCATACATTCCTGGTTTTCTCCATGACATTCTATGGCAGGTTAAATTTTAATTAACTTCTGTAAGAAACAGAGGAAGTGTTCTCCCAAAACATTTACTTCATTTTCTGTCATCACCAATGGCAGTGAATGTTCCAGTGGTTTACAACCTCACCCACACTGCATTTTTAAATCACTGTATTTATTAGATATGAAAGCTTATTTTTGTGGTTTTATTTCTCATAGAGAACATATGATGTTGAATACTTTTAAGTTTCTAATTGGATGAATTTAATCATTTTTTTTCTCTTTTATGGTCAATAATCTATGACCTGCTCAAGAAATTATTACCTGCCCCAGATCAAAGATATTCACTGGTGGTTTTTCTACAAGCCTGAGTCCTACATTCAGAACTGTGATCCCTCTGTACTTTTATGGTGTGTGTTTGTATGTATAAAAAATAAGATGAAGTAGGTGTTATGCAAAATTAGATACCTGCTTCTACCAGCACTGGGATAGACTGCCCACTGGACGTTTTAATCCAAAATTGTATACATGGAGGTCTTTGCTGGACTTTTTGTTCTATTCCATTTCCACCTTGCTAGATTTAATTTTACTAATAACTTTAAGACTTATATCTATATTCAGAAAGGATACTAGGTTTTCTTATTTTTAAGTTTTATATGTATTTCTTAGGAGTCATCTACATTCATATTTTGTCATGGGCCTATGAAATGCAAAAATCAATTGTTTTGAGATGATTTTTTTCAGTGTGATAAATTTTTTTCTGTTTTTTGGTAACAGGGATTGAAATCGAGACCTTGCACTTATGAGACAGATGCTAGGACCACTGAGCTAAATTTCTGGCCCTGTAATAAAAAAATTAAGAAAATCTTTGTGTCATCTATGAAAGTTTCACACTTTAAGTAAACAAAAAGATGAAAAAAATACAGGGGAATAAATGCGTATAAAATGGGTTTCGAACTGAGTTTTTTTTCTTGCTGGCTGTATTCCTCTTTCATCTCTCCATTTCACAGGAACTGGAAGAAGAAAAGTATTTGCACTGATGATTAGGTAAACTCCAGTAAGGTTCTGGAATTATAATTATGCTACAGCTTTGAAGTTCAAACTCCATGCATAACAATATTTAATTTAAAGCAAACTCCACACATAACAATATTTAACTTAAAACTATTAAGGTAGTTGAAAGCAGTTCAGTATTCAGTTTAGCAGTTAGTATTCTGCATTGATTGAAATGAGCAGTATCTGCCCAATTTAAAAATGTAAGGGAACACACATACAATGTATCTCCAATTAAAAATCCAAAAGTCAGAGGATAATATCCAAATATTACCTTTAATAGTAAAAAGATTACAAGTTTCATATGTAATAAAGTATCTCACATACATAAAAAATGAAGCTTGATGTATATATATATTTTTTGTAAACACAACGTCTTGAAAGGATACCATTAAAATGCAAACAGCATTTCTCATTGAGGAAGTTAGTTGTATGGGAATGCTAAATGCTGTTATTCTCCTTATAAATATTTTTCTTCGTTTATAAAAAAAAGTATATTAGTATATGTTCAAAGTACATGCTACATTCATCATGAAGAGTTGGTACATGTACATTATTTATCTTAATTCTTTTTACTTCCTTTCCCTTCCTCCTCCTCCATCCTTAAATGCTTTTAAGCAATGGTTTGAATTTTACAGAAGTAATTTTATTCCCATAGTTTATATCATTAATACAAATTTTAGAAAATCCTTCATACTTGTGAATCACAAGCCTTTGCAGTAAGGTAACATACCTGTAAAAATAAGCTGTAATTGTGAAAGAAGTGATAAAGAAGAGTGAAAGAAATCCTATAATATGAATCATTTTTTTCCCAAGATCTTTTGGGCAGCAGTTTACAAAATAAATATTTAAAGCTACCCAAGTTATTTAACACACTTAAAATTACTAGCACAATTATATTTTTAAAACTTAATTTTTAAAAAATTTTGTCTTATAGTTTCTTAAGTAGACATCATTTTATCCCAGACTGTCCTGAGTATTTAAAATGTTTCCCTTTTTATCATATTACCTAAGACAAAGTAAAAGTTAAAAAAAAGGGGGGGGGTCCTGGGGATTTAGCTTAGTGGTTCTGGCACTGGCCTTGCAAGTGCAAGGACCTGGGTTCAGTCCCTGGTAACCACATACAATAATGCTGGGTGTAGAGACTCGAACCCACCAGCAATCAGAACCACATACCACAATGCTGGGTGTGGTGGCTTAGGCCTGCAATACAAGCCTAAGGCAGAGGCAGGAGGATTGCTGTGATGTGAGTTTGAGCTGAACTCAGGGCTAGCCTGAACTACAAAAGTGAGATCCTGTCTCAAAAAAAAAAAGCAAACAAACACCCTCCCCCAGCAATTTGCTAATAACTAACAGCTTATAACAGTAACTATCTTATACAAGAATTAAAAGAAAAATGGCAAATCAAAAACTACTTGCTATGTAGGACAACCAATAGATCAACATTTTTAAACTATAAAGGCCTTTTAAAAAAGATGAATATTTCAAAAACAATTACAAATGGCTTTAAAAAAAGTTTACTCTAATAGCCAAAACAAATTAATTGAGATTCTTTAAAAAGGTGATAATACTGCCAGGTATGGTGGCTCATGCCTATAATCCCAGCAATTAGGAGGCAGAGGCAGGAGGATTGCTGTGAATTTGGGGCTGGACTGGGCCATAACATGTGTTTGGGGCCAGCCTAAACTACAAAGCAAGACCCTGACTCAAAAAAAAAGATAATACCAGTACCTAGGTAGTGCATTCATTCAGTGGTGCTCTCTGAACTTGTGCTGGTTCACTAATTTGGTATAGATTTTTGAGGCACAATTTGATTATGTTATGGAATGCCTTAAAATGCCACAGCAATGAACACTAATTCATTGTAATTAAGACTTAGTCACTTGTTTATAAAACAGTAGTTCAAATAAGCACAACTTAAAGATAGTTGTATGTTTCAGAAGCATAAGACTTAGCATGTTCCCCTAGGTCAAAACAGTTACATGCAGAATTTCTTCGACTCCCCTATAAACCTGAAAAAGAAGTTCAAAGACAGAAAAGAAACACCTTGAATTCATACTGCTCCTCTGCATTTAATTCTTTCAAACACAACCGAAAGGGGAAGGAATCTCCTCATGTCACTAGAAGGTAGAGTGTGCAGCGGTGGTAGGAGGGAGGTCTGCTGTTTGGCAAACCCTGCCCTCTGTGAGAAGGAAAAGAGCAGCTGCTTTTTTTCAGCAAAGCCACCAACTGTGACTATGTTAAAATCTCATTTTAGTAGCTTCTTATAAAGTATACTCAAACTTCTTTAATAAGTGATTTAAGATCATCTAGGTGATCTTCTTCTATGAGGGATTCTGCTTGATTCAAAGCTTTTATTTTCACCAATATAAGAATTATTTCCTTGACTTCATTCCTGAAAAACAAAACAAAAAGTATTCCTCCGCCATTAAGAATGAGACATACAACGGCTGGGGATACAGCACGGGTACAGAGATGCTAAGTGCAAGCTCATCAGTCTAGAACCACAGCTTTACCTTATGCCAGTATCTAAAATTATGTAATACAGAAAGCCTGCCTTCTTTACTGTCACACACTGCACAGTCAGACTGGTCAGAGGAACTGGGAAAATTCTTATCACAGATGACGGATAGTAAGTGACTATGTGACTGATTTGTGTATTTACCACACTGTAGTATTTCATCCTTATTTAGGCAGTAATTCTGCTTATAAGAAATTTACAGAAAACAGTCTGCTGTTACAGCAGCAGTGTCATGCGTTTCATGTGTCCTGAATCTCTTGACTGCATCACTTGCTCTTGTGACTGATTTAATAATTTGATGTGATTTATTCATCTCTTTCTCTCCTTCCTCCCTTCTTCCCTCCCTCCCTTCCTTTTCATCTGTCTGTCTATCTACCTGACAAACACAGCCTCAGTGTGCAGTAGGCTATACCATCTAGATGATGACATTACACTCTGATTCTTGCATAACTGCACCACAGCCTAATGACGTATTTCTCGAAACATATCCCTGACACTAAGCTACTTACAACTGTAATTCCAAAACTACAACTACAATTATAAAACCTAGAAACAGACTACTAGTGAATGTATTTCACTACTGGTAAATGTATTTACTGGTGAAAATTTCAGTGTGAGTGTCTATTAAAAAAGTAGAAAAGCACACAGCAAGTCTGGCACTAGAAATCTTAATAGTGCTGTGTTGCTACTGTCTAGTGGCAGAATTATTTACACCAACACCACCATCAAATGCTTTTTAATGTTTTCTGCAGAGGTATTTACCGGAAGTCCATTGTATTTAATTCTCTTAAGTATCTGATGCTATGAACAAAGCATGCAGAGCAGAGATCTTGGTCTGGTTAGCTAAACACCATGTTCACAAATGTTGAGTCTTTAAAAATGGCCAAGAAAATTAAAAACATTTAAATATGTTTAGAAGAGCTTTTTGATTTATAGTTTAAATTCCTTTGTAATATAGTTTTTTTAATTTTGGGAGAGAATTATATTTAAAATACAAATATGGATAAAGTATGAATATAAAATAACAAGCAATTCCAAAGTGACCTTAGAAACATCTAAAATTCTATAGTATTACAAGTCTATGTAGATTTTAAAAAGTCTAACATAAGTAAAAATAAATGTGCATTACCTGAATTCACTTCTAAATAAATTACGTGCGGACTGTAAAACAAATTGAATGAAGCTTTCCATTTGAGGAATAGATGTCCGCATAGCAGGATTTTCAAACCATTTTTCAGGCAGACAGGTTGCTATCTGTTAATCAAAACATCAGCTATTTACAAAATGACAGTTATCTAAGGACTCTTGCTAATATACTCTTATAGACATTATGGAAGTTGAATATTCTCATTTTATAGCTTATGTTTTGATAAAAATTTTGGAACAGTTTCCCATTTTGTATCAAAAGATACATAACATTTGAATAATTTATTACTATGTGCTTAAAATAAATCACTCTTTACCATCACTTGTAATTATTCAATATTCTTGGTTCTGAAGCTGTTAAATGTGTACAAAAAATAATCTATAAAAACCATAAGTACTTAAAGACAATACTGTTAATGAATAAAATTATAAAATATGTACAAATAATATTTTATGCAAAAACAGCATATAGTTCGTGGCATGAGCTACATAAATCAGAGTTAAGGAATCAAGTACGTTATTCAAAGATAAATAAAATGAAAAAAAAATTTCTTTGATTATCTACATTTTAATTATCTACATTTCTTTAAATGTTCATGGCAGCAAAATAAGCCAATATAGTATATTTAATTGCTTTTTCAATTATTCAGAAAAAAAATTCAGACACATAGTTGCATTGGGCAGAAGGTCAGACATTCAGTATTATAAAAAAATTTTTTTCAAATGTTTTAAAACCAGCCTTTGCTGGCTTGGAATTTAATGCACTTTGCACTTGTTTCCTCTTTATTTTGTATCACAAGTATCAATAAAATTCTCACACAGCCATGAAGCTTGAGAATAAATGACCCCAAAACTTAAAAGTTCATTTTTCTGTTCTGCTTTTCTAGTTATATGCTAGAGAAAATGCTATGTAAACATGTTTTCTCTTCTCCACTTTACATTAGATTAAGGTCAAAGAAGACTACATTAACCCTGAAACACATACCATGGAAAATGAGCTAAATTTTTAATATATATTATGTTTAAGACCGTATCATATAAAAACTACAGTTCAAAATTCATGCTTCACTAGGATCTGCTACATAGATTCATATTTTGTTCTCTTTAGAAATTATATCATAAAATAAGTATTTTCCTATATTCTTAAAATTACTTCAACATGGCTGTTCTCTTTACCAAGCTGTTATGGGGCACATTTAGGTAGTTTTCAACTATCTTCTATCATGATAAAGCTACATTTCTTTTTACCCTTAAAAACTGTATGTGTCTCTGATTTTTTTACTTAGGAGCCAAAGACTATGGACTTTAAAAGTTCCACACTACTCATGTCAAAATGTGCTCCGGCAAGCTTGGTCTCTCCTTCCTTCAGTGCTGGGAACTCTTCAGAACCCCTGCTCACGTCTGGTGAGACGCTGCTGCAGGGTGGGCACTGCTTCTTCTTGTGCTCGTACTGACACCGGAAATGACAGGTGTCACAACACAGCAAAATCATGTTCCTTAACATAATTGTAGAACAAGGATCTGCACTACACAGTAATGTCTTTCTGGGTATTATTGGCACATATTAATCTTTCCCACATATTTGTAGGCTAGTTTTGTATATCCTTCTTTCATAACTTGACTGGTGCATATTTCTGCGCCATTTTTAATAAGAACATTTGAATTGTTTACTAATTTAAAAACAGCTTTTTTAATCAGTGTGGATCTCAACCCTTGTTATGTGTTACATCTTGCTACCTGGTTTCTCAACTCCCTTTCTTTTTAACTTTTCATTTTACTAGTAGCTTTCTTGGTGGTGCAAGTGTACAATTCCAGTACTGTGGGAGGCTGAGGCAGGAAGATAGCAAGTTTGAGCTCAGCCTAGGAAACTTAGATTCTGTCTCAAAATAAAAAGTAGAAAGAGGGGTTGGGGATGTAGCTCATTATGAAAGCCCGGAGTTGAACTTCCGTATCGAAAAAAGAAAGGATGTTATAATCCCAATGAACACATTTCCTACTTTAACAATGATCAATGAATCTTAGTACCTTTTTCTTTGTTCATTTATCCATTGTTTTATATTTTTATCAAATTTTTTTTACTCATATTTTTGCCTTAAAGTTTAGGAAAGACTTCTTTATCCTCAGCTATTTACTTTATTATTATATCTTATAATTCCATTTTCACATTTAGTTTTACATCTGACCTAAAGTTGAATGATTGGTTTTAGAGCTTAAGACTGAATCCTGCACCCTAAACATGCTAGGCAAGTACTCTACTACCAGACTGCATCGAGAGGTGAGACTCTAACATGCTTTTTATAGACAGCAACTGTCCCAGCAGCATTTCAGTGATTTCCCCTTTCTCTGTTAGTGGTATTTCAATTTACTATTCTAAGTCTTAAATACTGAGGGACTGCTTCTGGGTTTCTACTCTGCTAAACTGATTTGTCTATTCTTATATTAGCATCACAATTTTAATTATTTTGCTGCAAGACAAATTTTAATAGCTAAGTTTTAAAAATGATATAAAATAGAATTGGTTTCTATACAACTTACCTGGCTGCACTTTTTAACCACATCTGGCCCAGGAATGGCATTAAGAAGAGTTATAATGAGGTAGCGATTTAGCAGCTTCCCCAGTCCTAGCTCTTTCAGTGTGTCATCTGGGAGGAGGCCATTCCAAAGAAGAGTATTTCGGAAGAGCTAAAATAAACCAAGTGAATATGTACTGTTTTCCGAAGAGAATTATTAATAGTCTCTAACAGACATAAAAAACTTTATCACACTCTTTAATTCTTACAATTAGAGCCCCACTGGAACTGCCAATTTTAGAACATAAAACATCACTGGTGAAGTACCTGATTCTTTCTAACCCCCATGTATTTGCTCATCCTGTTCTATTATCTAGCCTTTCCACTCCACTTTGTCTCAGATAACTTCACTGATGTCTTTCCAGATCAACTACTGCTCCCGATCCATCCTCTCTCATATCTTAGGACATAAAAGGCTGCTGTCAAAGGCAAAGTCGTGGTCACTCATGTGATTTGAGATGTCATTTAATGCTGAGTCATTTTTCTGCTGCACAGAATAAGAATAACCAAACTGGGTGAAGCACCAAAATTATGAAATAAATACTGGTTGCCTCTCCCTTGTCTCAATCCAGATCTTTCTGATAATTTTAAGATGTGCTCCACTTTCTTTCCAATATTTTGCTTCCTACACTGGGGGTGAAGTTTCACTAACATGCTGTGTTTTCTCACATGTTATGTCCAGCTGATGTTGCTCCCTCTCCTGGAAAGCCCCTTCCTGACTCAACCATACGACACATTCTTATTAAAATCGCTGTTACTGAGGAGCTCTATGTCCCTCTGTCAAATCCAATAAATGTTCTCCTTCTCCTAATTCTTCACTGTGTCATTTAATACTCCTGTCTTGCAGTTTGTTCACTGATGTGAGCCCAGGCTTCCCGCCTTGCTACGGTTTCTCTGAAGCCTACACTTTCCTTGCCTTCCTCTGCAGGTGTTCCCAGGGCTCTGTCCTCTGCCTTCTCCTCACGCTTCGCCCACTCTCTTCAGAACCTGTCCCTGCAGATCATCGCTCCGATACTGCTGGCACACAGAGTGGCAAGCACTCAGCTCAGATCTGTCCCTGAATGTGGACTCGAGCGCACCATGTCTTCTGGACATCTGTGTCTTGATCTGTTCCACATGTATTATGTCCAAATTAGATCTCATCTTCCTGCCTAGACTTTTCTTCTTCGTACATCTCCTACAATGTCTCAAAGAATGTTCTAAGTTAACAGTGAAAATACAGCCCTAGTCGGAAATCTGGTTATGACCCCATGTTTCTCATATGTAGATTATAAACTGTATTTGTATTTCTGTGGTCTTGCTTACCTTTAGAGCAGACCAGAACTGTCTCTCTTGGAACTGTGAATGTGGTGATGTTTTATCTTCTATAGTGCTGAAAATTTGAAACAAAGAAAAAGGAGAAAGCTCTAAAGACTTTTACTTTTTCAGAAGAATAGAGTTAAAAAAAATTTTTTTTTGACTTTTTGAGACAGGGTCTGGCTATATACTTTAGGTTGGCCTTGGACTTATGGCACTGCTCCTGCTTCTGGCGCCTTAGTGCTGGAATTACAGTAGTACTACCGTGCTCAGTTTAAAAAATATTTTTTAGAACTAACCAAACTGAATTTTAATGAAATTCAAATGGAAATTCTCTGATGTTATCAAAATTAGAAATGCATCTACATTTCCATTTCTGAGACTGCTTTATATAGATGTTTGTACATGGATAGGGTAATTTTAGCCAGGTATTATACCATCATTGCTGGCAAGCATTAATCACTTATGCACCCATCCATTACAGGATGTGTACTTGACAGCGTATTATACAGCTTAAAAAAGATGATGGGAAATAATTTTTAAAATGTATTGAAAGAAAAAAAAAGGTATAAAGCTGGTTATGACTGTTTATAATACACTTTGCTACAGAAAGGAGGGGGAAATAAGATTACAGCCTAGAGGAGTATTAACTTCTATTTGCATGATAATCTGAGAAGATAAATAAAAATTACTGTTACTGCATACATATATCTGTTAGAGGTGTAAAGGCAAAATCTAAGTACATGGAGGTCAGGGCAGAAATAAACTTTGCATTTTAAATACATTAACAAAACATTCAATACAGTACTTCTAAATGAATGTATTGCACATCTAAAAAACTACAAAATAAACTTTAGCAGGGCAGAAGTTTCACATGCAGCTTTCTCTTCACAACTCACAGTAAATCTCAAGCTCTGAGGCTCCTTTTCCAAACCTCTCCATAAACCCCTTTCCTCTGATGAGTACTCAGTGGGTAGCTACAGTTCACAAACCATTACTCTAACTGACCCCTTCTCAGAACACACGTTTCACCAAGCAAAGACAGTGTCACAGTTGCAGTTCCTGGTCCTTCAGTGAAGGTCTAGGCTCTGCTTCCACTCTGCTGGACCCTATTCCATCCAGAGTAGTCTCTTCTTCAGCTTTTTAATGTCCTGGGAAGCAGCTATTAATGTTATCCTCAGGACAGAGACATAGAAGACCCAAGGTCAAGCATACAGAAATGGTAGATTCCAGCACCAGGGATGGTGCCCGTTACCACTCTCATGCCCCTCCATGTTCCCACTATACCTTCAAAACAAAACCAAACAAAACCAAAACCATGAGCCAAATGTCATGTATGGTACATAGTAGGAAACTGAGAAATATTTGCTGAAATCTCAATTTTCATGTTAATAGATAATGTGCCTATGTTTTGAAAACATTGTAGTTTCCATTTTAATATATTCTTGAATCTGTATCACATGATGCAATATGACCAACAATCTAGAAATTAACATTTCTTACCTCTTTGGATACAGAGGTATAAAAACATCATCTTCTATTGCCTTCTTCATTCTTGAAACAATGGATCTAAATAAATCCTAGTATAACAAAAAAGAAAGGAAACAAATTGTATGTATATGGGGGGTGGTAGGGTGGGTAGGGCTATGGGAAAAAATGAGAATTAAGTTGTGTCATACTGGTACAAATACTCATTGTGGAGTGCAATTATGATGTGTATATATAATGTACCAATAAAAATTTCAATTAAAAAAAATTTTGAAAGGCATTAGTGACATTTACAGGTAGAAAAAAATTACCAAAAAAATGTACCTTTTTTTCCCCCATATTGTGGATCGCTCCAGAGTGCATTAACACTAACAGGGATTTAAATTTGTGACCCTTCTTTCTCAGCCACCTGGGTAGCCGGGGTTATAGGTGTGTGACAGCATACATGGCCAAAGAAATTTTACATAGCATCAGCTGTTAAAATTATTAACAACTAAGTCACACTGTTGCATTTGGGTACAACCTTATTAACATATTAATTTATGTTTCTAGATTTTCTTTTTGCCTCAGTGCCTGTCTCTTTACCCTTCAGGGATGGGTACGGTTTGTCTATGTTCTTTGATACAGTAAGTTTACTTTGGAAAATTCATTTTTTTAATAAGTTAAAAACCAAGAATGACCAAAATATTCAATCATAAATAACCACTGAATGGAAATACTACTTAGCTAAAATTTATGAAGACTTCAGTAACAGACAAATACAAATGTTTAGTGTGATAATATTATGTAGAAGTATGATACATCCTTATATGTCCATTAGGATTAAACTTTGAACAAAAAAATCGTACAGTGGTATCAATTCTTGACACCATTACTGGGATAAAAAGAAAATGGAAGTTTAAAATATTTTTCATGTACTAGCAGTATTTTTATGAGGCTTGGTTTTTATTCTTCAAAAATCCACAAGTGAAAAATGAAAATGATATTCTATATAGAATTATTTGTTAAATCAGTGATATTGTATTTAACACAAATTAAGCTGTGACATACTCTATAAAAAACAAATTAGTACTAAATCTAAGTTTGACCACATTTACCATTCACACAAAGCACACTGAAGTCTTACTTCTTGTTCTACAAAATACCTTCTGAGTTTATATGTTATTATTTTATCTATTTTTAGCAGTCCTGGGGATTAATCCCAGAATCTTGTGTATGCCAGGAAAACACTCTACTTTTGAGCTACATTTCAGATCCAAGAAATTATTACCTGTTTGCTTTTACTAACTTCATTTTTCCAAGTAGGATGTTCTTCAAGAATCGCACTGCAGTGTGCTATTAAACTTGTTGTCTGTGAGGTTGACAAGGGATCCCAGATGAACTCTATGAAGTCTGAAATAAACATTTTAGGGAGTGTACACTTTATCTGATAGATTCTTTTACTTATCATGTGAAAGCAACTAAGGACTTTAACAAAGACTGTTTCCGCTTTACCCAGGTTACGGCCTATGGCCGAGCATTACATCACACATCTGATAAACCACCCTCTACTTCCTGTCACAGCAATCATGTCACAGATATAAAAAGCTCAGAGTAGCAGAAGTTTGGCAGCTAATTGTTTATACAATCATTTTTTAAACCAGCTTAAATTTGACTTCTGTGAACATTACTGCAAACGTGTGTGTTCATAACTTCTGAGAAGATATTTGTGATTATAACAGAAATCAATGATAACAGACTCTTTCAAAGATCATTTTAATTTTGGCAAGACTCCAAGGGAATACCTGTAAGTCGAGGAATAATTGTTTTGTTGATGACAGTAGACAAAATTTTTTTATCAGGATTACTGTCCTTCTTTGGATCTTCAGTTCCACTATCAATAAATTCTTGTACAGATGTGAACCACGACATCTGTTTTACATCTGTGGAGCCCAACTGACAAATACAATTATAAATGTTATAAATTAATTCTTAAGCAGTAGTGTATTTTCAAAGTTACCAATTGTTTCAAAAATCACCAGGACTTTTCTAAGAATCGAGGATACTATTTCCTATTTTAACACTGTGCATGGCACCAGTGCACCCTGGCAGGGCTGGGTGACACACTAAGACGTGGTGCCCGGGCAATGAAGAAAAGCTGCACCTCACATATCCATTTGTGTATTAAATTGCGCTACCTTGGTTCATGAGCCTTCTCCCCACAATTCTGCTCACCTGACCTGGCTGAGAACTGAATCAAATTTTCCTGTAATGTCAACTTTGAATTTAATCCTTGAACTTGACTCAGTTCTTGTTCAACTCAGTTTGAAACTATAACCATGGAAAGAAGCATGTTTGTGAACCGTGATACCATTGTATTCAAAAAAATCTGTGCAAGGCCCTTCAGAGACACCCACATGGCAAATCTTCTGCTTAGAGCAGAGTATGCATTTGAGAAGCACTTGAAATGCTCATAAAATTTGTTTAGAAAAATTTATTCAAACAAAATTTACCTCTGGTACTTTTGATTCTCATAAGCATAACTGTGTAACAGGCTGTGATTTAGCTTATCAGAAAACAGCAGATGACCATTCATTATTTGTTATGGATTATGGATGATCTTCTCTACTAAATTCAGCTAGAGTGGTCAACACACTGCATAGCTTGTGTGAAGCACTGAGTTCTACCCCCAGTACTACACAAAACAAAAACTGTTTGCTTTACTGACATTCAGAGCTGCTCAGCCTTAAAATCACCTGAGGGCCAAGAGAAGAAAGGAGCAAAGCAGTTAAGGTCCTCATTCCACACAGTTATTCTAAAGCTCTAAATTTCAGCTCCAACCCTACAGATGAGGTCTTATAACTGACTTGATAAAAGGAAATTTAAACTACTAATGAGACCAGTATAATCACACATGAAGCATAAATACCTTAAGTGGATTCCAGTTGATCAGCTGAACTCGTATTAGAGGATTTAAAAGCTTTGGTATGCATAAACCGATGTAAGCTTCATAATAGGAATCAGGAAACTTTTCTCGCCATTCCTGAAATTTCAGTAAAATATTCTGGATGCTACAAAAATCATCATTCACATCTTTAAAAACTTTCTTATGATCCTGTAAAATGTCACCTGTAAACAAAATAAATCCCTTTATATTATGCATTTTAAATTTGCTTCCTTGTTAATAGTTATATATGACTATGTAATCAATTCTATTGAAAATTTTCTTTTCACAAACACACTTACTAAAAATCACTATAACTTTGTTAAAAATGATAACATCAATACTAATAAATTCTATCAATCAGTGAGTCCCTGGTACATACTGTAAGATGGGACAAACACATCTCATTTCATCAACCTAACCATCTGCCTTATAGGTAAGATATGATCCACTTCACAGATAGCAAACAGTATCAGATCAAGGTCAAGGAGTTTGCCCATGACAACAAAGAATAAAACCTCTCTTTGAACCTAAATCTATTTAATTCCAATCCCCAGAATCTTCACAATGTGCCATAATGCCAAAAAAAGTTCCACTCAATTCAACTGTTTTAAACTAAAAATGGTAATTAGGAAGAAAAGTCTAAGGGAGAAAAGCTCTACAGATGCAAGACTATCCATTATATCCCATTTTTCTAGAAGTATAAAAAGTCATAAAGGGGTAAAAAGAGTTCCATTTTTCCAAAGTTTTTTCAGCTCTTTTATATAGCTCATGTATTTAAAGTCAGTCATAGCAAAACATTTCCCATTATTTCAAAACTTCCATTCAAAATATACCAGAGACCTCCTAACTGACCTTGGTTTTTCTGGAAGTCAGTCAGCTCTGCAGAAGGCAGCTCATCATCACTTGATGTCCCCTCCTGATGGTTACAATTCCCAGCAAGTGTCCTTGCTTGTCTTCTTTTTGACCTATATTTTTCAATACACCAAATATAAGTGAAAAGTCGGTAACTCCTGCTGAAAAAAATGCTTTAGAAAAATCATTTTAGATGGCCCAAAATAGTACATCATATTAGTATACAATTTTATGCTATTATGTTTTATACATTTAGTTTTCTGTGTTTGAGTTTGTGGATCTCCCTTTTTAGCACAATCTCATTTAGAACATTCCCAAGGGCTAGCCAACTTCTAGCAAGGGGGTAATGATTACGGGCAGCTTCTGGTTAAGAGTAATTCCTGGCCTGATTTATCACTTTAGTCCTTTCCACTGAACCAAATACAGTCAAGGTCTTTAAAGCAGTTGACAACTGCTTAACTAAACTTTGGTTTGATATTAGCCTCACAAATTAACATGTCAGGTTAGGATTCTATCAAATAGCTAATTATATTTAGGTAGTAAAAAGTATACTTGCTCAATGATGGTTTAAGTCTTCCCTCTATATAGGTACCTTCGAGATTCAACCTCTTCTAAAATCCTTTGAGTGTTTTCATCTACACCCAAGCCTCCATTTGTTGATGTGTCAGCTTTGCCTGTTAACAAACAACACATACACATAATATGATCAAACTGTGTAATTACTATGCGGTGAAATTTCAAAGTTAACTCATTGTCCCTATCACAGTATTAGTAGGCATCATCTCTGTTAGCTTGAAAAATGTACCTTGGTTGGAGGTAGTTTATCACTTGAAAATAGCAACAAAATTCTATGACAAAGTTTCTCTTCCCAGCATCCTTTTTTGGGCAGTTTTTCCAGTTTTCTCCATAGCCACATGCTAGATATATTTATATTACTAACTAAGCATTGTTTTTTTGAAAATCATTTTGCCTCTGCTTTTATCAGTTATTAACTTCAAATCCCCTTCACCATACACTTATAATACTTGAATCAAAGTAAGATACTATCAAAGTAAAAAATCTAAGGCAGACTCGAAATTTTATACACTGAGTTCAGACAGATGAATCCATACTGAAACTCACCAGAAAGTCTGTGGAGAAGTCTTTAAGACTCTAAGGTTGTACCTCTGGCACAGCCTGCAGATTTAGGTGAACTCATCTCAACACTGATCAAATGGCCATCTAAAGACTTTGTTTTAAATAGCAAGTGTTAGAAGGTATCTATCTTTTAAGTTCAGGTATTTATCTTTTAAGTTCAGACTTCAGGTAGTTTGAAACTACTTCTAACTATTCTGGAATTTTTGAGTAGATGAAAAGTTAAAGGGAAAATACACAAAAAATATTTTATACAAGGATAAAAATATTTTTATTCTCTAGATGGTACATTAGCTTAATGAATTATACTGAATATAAAAAAACACTAACGTGATAACTGCTGTAAGTACGTTGATTCATGTTTTAATTCATCTTGCCTGCGTTTCATTAAGGTCATGGCTTGTTTTAAAAGGAGTGCATGCATGGATGATTCTATTTCTTGGATGTGGATGATCTGAAATACATATACAAGTAACATTTTGTAGGTCACCAGAATAAGCTAAGAAATGTATAAAAGTTATTACTCAGAAGATATATAAGCATATGTGTATGCTTGATTTTTGTATAAAGAAATATTTCCCATACTGCCACATACCAGTTAAAAGATACTGTAAGCACAGAGTTAGAAGCACTTTTAAATCAAAAAGAAAAATAACTTGCGATATATACTGAGACAGCTATAAATATTAAGAGATCATTCGACCAAAGGGGGTGGAGAAAGGAACGTGGATATGACTGATAGAAAAGAGGGAGATTCCTCTTGGTCTGAGACCGGAGAGCAGAAGGAAATGGGAGGAGGTGCAGCTGCTCCTCACAGGTCAAGGGCGTAGACAGTGGGAGGAACTGAAGAAGCTACTGAGGTGTGAAAAACTGGAGTAGAAAGCGTGGGAATAAAACAAAGAGAAAAAAACTATGAAGAATAGAAGAAAACTAAGTAGACACAGATAAGGCAATTGTGATGCAGAATAATGACCAGAAGAAACTAGGCTGTTATTTCTTGGACAATAGTTGCTTCCCCTGCAATGATGTATCACACCAGCTGCTAAGGACACATCAGTGTGAGCCCAACAAGATTGTACCGCGTACTTTTTTTAACAGTGGGTGAAGAAAAACATTATGCTAAATAATAATAAATGTCTCAGTAACTACCAATGATACTAGAAAATAGCCTACATAAAACAAAAGGACAAAGCATGCAAATATCAGTAATTGTAATTTAGTACACATAAAACAAAACCTGCCAACTATAAAATGAAAGATTGACAATCTGATAATATAAAAATTTCAAAATATGTGAATGTCAAAAATCAAAAAAATGAAGTCAAACTGTACAGTTTATATCAAATAGCAAAGTCATTAAAATTTTAAGCTATAAATAATTGTGTATTGTCACTAAAAAACTAAAAAGTAAAGCAAACTTCACTAAGAATCAAAATAAGAGGGCAAAGAATAAGTCATAAGAAAAAAAAAGTACATGTAGCTAGTAAAATGAAAGCTTTGTCTGAGATCAGAATATAATATACAAAACCAAAATCCATTTTTCTCTTAATCCAGTTAATAATATTGGTAAAATCTTTCTGGATGACAATCTGACAAAATGCTTAGTAAAGGTTAAAATCATTCACTGCTACTGACTTATTTTATTTCTAGAAATTTTTCTTAAACTGAAATTTTAACACAAAAATTTTGAAGACGCATTTTATATATGTTACTCCTAACAAAATATTGAAAAAACCCTATATTAAAAATGCATAGGGAAAAATGCCATAGAAAAATACATGGTGGAATTTAAGCTTTTATCTTTCTAATTTACATAAGGTATCTCTCAAAAAAGGAAATATTTATTCTGTACCTTTTCATTTAGACAGTCAATTAAATTTTCCACATACATTTTCATGCCTTTATAGAACTTATAATTTAGAGCTTGATTTGATGAACTCTCGAGATTCTCGATGGTACTCTTGGAGCTCTTAATATCTTCTACATATTTTTCATATTCTCTCTGGTGTGAGCGATGAGTATCCCGTAGTAATGTTAATCTGAAAAATAAAATGCTTTATTTTTAAACTTCCTTGTAAAGTGCCTTTCAACTGTGAATGCTTTCAAAGATAACCAAAGACACTGCTAAGCATATACACTGGATTTATTAGATTGGATAAGCAGAGATCTTAGGGGGAGTGGATGAAAGGATGCTAGTGGGGTTTCAGAGGCCGAAACTAACCACAGGCTAGTTTTACAGAAGTTAATGAATGTGGTTTTAGGCTAATACTGATGAAAACATGTAAAATGTGTTCTGAAAAAAAATCAGAGATCTTGAACTTCAAAGTCCATGTGCAGTTAGTGTTAATCTGCGATTGTAAAAAATGTGTATGAGAATGAGTTGACCTTAATGCCACTTCAGTTTGCAAAGGCCTGGTATGATTTAAGTATGCCTTGGGGTCCACGGTTAGCTCTAAGAATCTGCTGCTCCTGGAGGTGGGTTTCACTTCCTCTGCTGCTGTTCTGTTGCATTTCCCTATATGCCACTCTGTTAAAGGTAAGATGGTATATTTTCTCTTGGCAGTTGTGACCTTGACTAACTTCACATGAAGAGTCAAATGTAATTCAATGACCATTTATCTTTCAAAGTTCAGTCACCTGTCAAACATATGCCAACAGAGAACTAAGAAATACATATCCTTCCTTCCTTCCTTCTCCTCTTTCTTCATCTTTTTTCTCATTCTTCTCTCCTCTTCTCTCCTTTTCTTCCCTTTTGTCCTTCTTCCCCTCTCCCCCTTATTCATAAAAACTGGAGGGGCTACTAGTCTGTCATACTTCTAGAATACAGAGATAATCTATTATCTAAAAATAAGAGTTATGCTTAGAAAGGTAACCCATACCAAGAAACAAAAGCATAGCCTGTACCAGAGAACTCTGTGTTCATTTAAGGAAAAAAACTTCAACAGATTAAAAATTTATAGGAACATGTTTATTACCTATAGCAAAATTAGAGGAAATAAATATTTATGTAAATTATGATATACTCAATACAGGGATAACATATTATTTGTTTTAAAAATTAGACTTTCCAACAATGTAGAAAAATGCTTTAACCAAACTAAGTAAAAAAGCAGAACTTTACTGATTATGAGTTATAAAAAACTGAAAACTCAAAATCAATTATGTCGATGTGGTAACAAAGCAAGTGCAATTTTTTTCTATAAACTATTTAATAATTAAAAAGAATTTAGTTTTGGGGCCAGGAATTGAACTCAGTGGTTCCAGTACTTGCCTGGCAAGTGCAAGGTCCTGAGTTCAATCCCTGGCAACCACATACCACAATGCCAGGTAGGGTGCCTATAATCCCTGTACTTGGGAGGCAGAGGCAGGAGGATTGCTCTGAGTTTGAGGCCAGCCTGGCCTACATAGAGTTCAGGGCCAGCTTGAACTACAAAGCAAGACTATCTCAAAAAACTTAACTTCCTCCCCCCCAAAAAAAACCAAAAAAAGAGACTGCAGTTCTTTCTCACTGTTAAGTGTTGAGTACAACATAAATTTCAAAATGAGTATGACTTACCTAGTGTTTAACTGCTTCTTTATAACTTCTAAATTTACTGGTGGAAATGAAACAGAAGTATCAAATTTCTTCACTGTGGGAGAATCACTACTGTAGGAAAGGTCTATGCCTCGTCCCTAGATATAATAAAAAGATTATCTTTTAAAAATACAATTTACCTTAATAAAAGAGATTCTTTTCTACCTCAAAATTCCATGCATTTGTTTTCACTGTAATAATTAAATACTTTAAAAATCTTCAATTTTAAATTTTAATGCATGAAATTCATAGGTAAGATGCTAATTCTCAAAATCTGATTTTTCACAGAAGTTCATTTCCTGAGGCACTCAAAAGATAATTCGGTTTATGGTCTAATGTGCTCGGCAGTTCTCGAAGAGGCAATGTGATCAAAGCGGCAATGTGATCAAAGCTACTCCCATTTGGGTTTTCCAGTATCTGTAACAGAATGAATTCCTAATGCATCTTATATGGTCATAGAGTCCTGTCAACTTTGATTTAAGGTATCTAGCTTCCACACTAGGAGACTAATCATTTTGGTTTTAAATCACCAAGTTGGTAGTAATTTGTTACAGTAACTACAAGAATCTAATATATACTTTATTAGAAAACATTACCTCTGTGATTTTAACTGTTTTCCTCATTTGTTGCTGTTCCCAAATATCTTGATTTTCATCTTTCTCGCTCTTTTCACTCATTTCTTCATTTCTGTTTGCTACAAAAAGAAAAATAGCACAAGTAAACATTTAATATTTTCCAATTTCCACCTAGTAGTCAACATTTGGGGGGCTTATCTTATACAGGTAAAAAACACTGGAAATGTAGTGGTGGCTTATGGCTGTAATCCCAGAACTTGGGGGGCAGAAGCAGGAGGACTGCTGTGAGTTTGAGTCTAGCCTAGGGGTACATAGTGATTTGGGGGCCAGCCTGAACTACAAAGTGAGACCTTATCTCAAAAAACAAAACAACAAAAAACCCACTGGATATATTAATTCTTCACAAATTTCAGAAAGGCACACTCTTTGTGTTAACTTTATGAGTAAACTCACATGTTGTGGTGAATAACTTGTCTGAAGACTTTGTTGTAGCTAGAACTGAAATTTAGTGATCTCACTCTAGAACCTGCACTCTTACTGCTCATTCAAAACACGTTAGCCCCAATAGTGTGGTCTCCCGTCAAGTACTAACCACGCCTGACCCTGCTTCGCTTCTGAGAGCGGGTGCATTCAGGGAGGTATGGCCAAAGACAGCCCCACTGATGTGGAAAAGATTGAAATGCAGGAAATCTTTGATTTTTCTCATCAAAAATCTCTAAATTCACCCGAAGATCCAAACAAAAACAATTTTGTGGCTACAAAGAAAAAAAATATTATTTGAAGAAACAAAAACCTTGATAAGACATGAAAATATCCTTTAAGATATGAAACATGAAAATATCCTTTAAGACTTAAATATTACTGCAAAAAGTGAAACATGAAAATATCCTTTAAGACTTAAATATTACTGCAAAAAGAAACCTACATATAAAATTTCAAATCTTTGAAGATAAGCTATCTTAAGATACATCTTTAACAACTATCTTCAAATATGATAAGTTTCAAAAATATGACTATAGAAATTTTTTAATCTGTCAAAAATCAAGGAGGGGCCAGGCCTTTGTAAATATTATTACACATTACCCCTCTGCCCCCTTTTTCAGATAAGGTTTCTTTTTGTGGTTCAGGCCGGCCCGGAACTCACCATGTAGCCCAGACGAGCCTTGAACTCACAGCAATCCTCCTGCCTCTGTCTGGAGTGCTGGGCTTACAGGCGTGAGCCACCACGCCCGGCACTGTGGTATGTGGTTACCAGTAATCTAATTTAGGACCTTGCGCTTGCCAGGCAGATGCCAGAACCACTGAGCTAAATAAATCTCCAGCCCACACACACCCTGTGATACACATTTTTTAGAGGCCATAATGTCAGGACCAAACTGATAATACATAAAAACCAGTATCAACATTCTTCGCACTGTGAGATGATGCATTACATTTTAACAAAGATTTTATCATTATATATTATCATATATTCTAGTAAAAATGCCTTAATCATATGTAGGTAAATAAATGCAATATACACCTGTTTCTTCAGCCATTCTTTGTCTAAGTGTTTGGGGCTTTGGGGTAAACAGTATTCTTTTCTCGTGTTCATCAGGCTCACTGTCAGGACCCTCATCGCTGTCCTCTCTCTTCACAGCAGACCTGCTGGAGTGATGTTTTATATCCAAAGGAATATAGTCATCTTGGACCCTGGCCAATTCACGTTTCCTGCGGGCTGCCTGAATAAAAGCTGCATCAGGGATTTTAACTGAAAGAAACAAAGAGGGGGAAAATGAAAACCAAACACCAACAGAAATGTTGGTGATACTTATCTTTTGCACTTAACAAAAAAAAGAACAGTATCATGTTCCTAAATTTTTTACTGTTTTTATATATGCCATATAAATAAACTGCTCAAAATCTACCTCAGTAAAGCAAGAAAATTAATTTAATAGAGAGGAAATGTAATTTGCAGAGTTGACCCATTCTAGATGTATCAGGAATATAGTGAAACTGTTCATCTTATCTTTAGCTCTCTTACTCAGCAGGTATGCTGACATCTTGTTGAGGGATATTTCTCACTTCTGGAATGCCTGAGTGGCCTCACTTCAATCCCTATGACCCTGAAAAACCAGCCCACACTTTTCTGAACACTGCCCTCTCCTTCGGTGGGCAGGGTGGCAAATACCTGACAGCCACTCTCTCACAGCGTGTAACACACCATCCTCTAAAGCCACAGTTGTATGGTAGCCCCTAGCAATATGTGTCTGTTTAAATATAACTGAATTACAAACTGAATCCTCCAGCTGTACTACCACATTTCAAGAGCTCCACACCACATGGAGCTCCTGGACAGCTAAGACACAGTCTGTTCACATCAGAGCATTCTACTGGGAAGGGCCGCATGCTCTAAACAAGGCTTCAAACCTGCCACGATCAAAATTCTTTACTCAGGACTCTGTACTTTGTAAAACTGGATAAGAAGAAAAAAGACTACAAGGCAACAAAGCTATCAAAATTCTTAAGATTGACTTCATTACTTAGGACTTTGTACTTTGTAAAACTGGGTAGGAGGAAAAAACATTATAAGGCCACAAAGCTATTATTATTTAATAATTTAATGAAGACATATTATTATATTATCTAGCTTTTAAAATATATTTTAATAATTACATTTCAAAATAATGTGTCCTTTATAAAGCTACATATCTTACTCTAATTTTTTCAAAGGGATCTTACAGCATCACTAGACTGCAAAAAATCTATAATTTAAACAAGTTATAAACACTTGTTAAGATCCTGACAAATATTTTTGACTTTGTGGGATATAAAGTCTGTCATAACTTTTCAACTCTTGTCAAGCAGTGCAAAATGGCCTTAGATAATAAGATGTAATTGAAAGGATGTGGCTGCAAAACTTTACAACAGCTGGAGGATTACATTTGGACCACAAATGGTAACTCGCTGACCTCTGGAAATAGACAAATCCTTTTTAAAAAAGAGATCATGTAATCTTTTTTTTTTGAGACACGGTCTCGCTTTTTTGTGGTTCAGGCTGGCCCTGAGCTCAGCCTCAAACTCATATCACAGCAATCCTCCTGCCTCTGCCTCCCGAGTGCTGGGATTACAGGCGTGAGCCACCACGCCCGGCACTGTGGTATGTGGTACTGGTTGCTGCTGGGCGTGAGTCTCCACGCCCAGTATTGTAAGTGGTTTCCGGGGATCGAACCCAGGTCCTTGCGCTTGCAAGACAGGCACCGGAAACACTGAGCTAAATCCCAGGCCTGAGATCATGTAATATTAAGGGCTACTTTTAGTGTCCTGTACTTATTAAGTTATCCTCCCTAGAGTTTTTGATAAAGCATACCATGTATCTGAATCATCCTTGATGACAAATTCTTATCATCCTTTAGCTCTCATGGTTGGCGGTGAAGGTGGAGTGTCACTGACTGGCTTTGGGATCTACCTGGGGGACAGGTGAATAACACCCGTGGGTGTCTGAATGGGTCAGGGCAGCATGGCCTTGAGGTCTATGTCCACTTCCCTGACCCCTTCCTCTTTGGCCCCATTCCCCTTATCTGCTTCCTGGCTACCATGAACTAAGCAGCTTTGTTCTACCGCGTGCCACCATATTTCTGCTTTGAAGCCAGCCAACCACTGACCAAATCCTCTTAAAATATAAGCCAAACCAATCCTCTCTTCCTTTAAGTTATGTGTGTTGGCACTGTGTCCAGCAACTGGAAAGTGACTAAAGCACAAGGTAAATCTCCCAGCAGAGCACAGCAGTTAAGAATAAATCCTGAAGAAGACTACTTTGGTGTTAAGTTCTACTCGAGCCTCTTTTAAGCTGTATGATCTTGGAAATGTTTTGTAATGAAATTTCCATCCCTCTGATAATCACGAGTAAAAACCTGCTTGCCCCATGCTCTACACTTTGTTGTTGCATCAACAATAAGGGCTATCAGTATGGACAACTGTAATATTACAGGGAACTGGGTTCGATCCTGAGCATGCTCTACACACATACACAAAAATAAGTTCTTAGGTAAAACTATAACCAACCTTTTGATGAAAATTTTCCTTCTTCCAGAGAACTGGAGCTGTCACAGGATGAGCTCTGGTCATCTTTACTCCCTGAGGAGTGATGCGCTCCGTCCTCTTCGTCTGTTGAAAGGTCAACTCTTCCAGATTCTAATTTTTCTGAATATAACAAGAGTTAAAATACAGCAATCACTAAGTGAAATTATGAGTAACAGATAACTGTGCTATTTCAGTCTTCCTTCACATATTTAAAGTTGATCCTTCTCCAACTGCCAGTCTGTCTAAAATAAATGGACTTAATCTAATCACATTATCTATACATTTAATGAAATGTTTCTAAAAAGATGTAATGAGAAAAAGGAAAATTAAAGAAAAACTAAAGTGTCAGAGTTGTCAAATCTTGCCAGTTAGCACCTATCATTATAATGCTATGCATGATAAAAGCATCCACAAGGCATTTCTGCTACAAGGCATTTCTTGCCTTACACTGTGTGACTGAATTGGAAGTTGAAGCAACCACTAGTTCAAGGAGAAACACCTTATCTGAAATGACTGAAAGACAAAACTTGGCTATTTGGATGTGGATATCTGACAAATACTTTCTCAAATATGTACCAAGTTGAACCTATCAATGCAAGAATTACAGTTTAGATGAAAACTAGAATTTTGGGAAACATCTTCCACTGTGAAATCAAAAGCTTCCTAATAGTCTGAGATCAGAGAAATATTAACTGTAGTATTTTGATACTGTAAAGAAAGTATCGAGATGTGTGAATCTAGTAAACGGGAACTTTGCAAATATAAATGCTTGATATTACCAACGTTGAGGGTTTTTTGTTGTTGTGGTTGGTTTGAGATAGGATCTTGCTATGCAGCTCAGGCTGGCCTCAAACTCACAGAGATACTCCTGCCTCAGGCTTCTGCCTGCTGGATATTACCAATCTTATATGAGTAGAAGATCCATGCAAGTGCAAAACAGTGTAGTAGTTTAGTGTCACAGTACTAAAACTCTACTGTTATATCTTAAGATTTCATGCTGCAACTTCCCATTTCAGAAACTATTATTCTTTGTATTCTGTTGTAACATTAATGCAGAATACTCTCAGTAATCTCTCAGTAATCTAAAAAGTACTCCTCTACTCTTGTATATGTGACGGGTTGCATTTTCTTCAAATACTTTAAAACAATACAAGAGACTGAATGTACAAGCAGGTCTGAGAACTCAGTCAGACGTTATAGATATGCAAACTGAAAACAATGTTACTATTCCATTATTTTTGGAAAAGTTATTTTTCACAAAATTTTACTTATGCTTATATAAACATTTAAAATTTTTCTAATGTGGTAAGCAGTAACAGATACAACACGTTCTTGAGATCCTTAAACATTTTTAAGAGTACAGTATAAAGATAGTTCAAAGATCATAAAATTTGAAAAGTGGTCTAAAAGTCAAAAGAAAAGTCAACTCCTGGCCTTAATCCCTCTATGAAAGTTTGGTCAGAAGACTGACACATTTTGGGGTATAAATATGAACGTCATCAGAACTTTATACAAGCAGGTCCTAACAATTACCCCAAACAGCAATGATTCTTAACCTAAAAGATATTATGTAAAGTAAAAAGAACCATAGTTAACAAAACTAAACGACAGTTTACTGTATATGGTACTTGAAAGTTGCTGAAATTTTAAATATTCTCATCTCCCACACAAACAAGTATGTGAGAGAACACCTAAATTAATTGGCTCAATTTAGCTATTCTACGATGTATCCATTTTTTACTGTAAAAACATCAAGTTTGTGAGAAACACTTAAGATTGTTTTAATACTACTAAAAGGAGTGGGGAGAAAATTTTGGAGCTCAAGACTAAACAAAAAAGGTATTCCTTAGTAAGTCTCAGACTTAGAGCAACTAACTTTATATAAGACATTTATGCTGCTTTAATCCTGTACTTAGGAACGAAACCTACTTCAAAACGATTACACTGTATTGATCACCACTAGTATGGTCCACAGCAACATTCATCTCTATTAGGGTACTTCAGTGTTACATGTATCATTTTAACATCTCAGACTTTGCAAATACTTGATGAAAGCAAAAGGCAAAAGAAAAAACGGTCCCAAATCTATCACCTATATATTTTAATGTATTATTCTTATGAAGTGTACTTTAGAAAAGACGGCCCAGTTTTCCAAAAGGCACATGTAACTTGCACCAGGGTAATGCTGTAGGAGCCCCTGCACTCTGGTGTGAAGCCTCTGATCTTCGCGAACTGCCATTCCTCTAACTCTGACTGTGGGGCTCCCCCTGTCCAGCCCGGCCAGCCCGGCCCAGCCCAGGAACCCAGGGACCCAGGGAACACCAGGCCCCGCCGCCCGCGTCACCTGAGGCGCCGGGGCCGCGCTCCGAGCGCCGGGAGCTCGCCCAGACCCGGCCTCGGCCCCGAGTTGGGGCCCGGCGCTGCGGCCCTGCCGGCTCAGCGCGGACGCCTTGGGGCGGGCCTTGCTCCGGCTCGCTCTGCGCCCCTGGCTCCGCGGGCGGATGTTGGTCGCCATTGCCATCGCTGTCGCTAGAGTCGATTTGGCGCCGCCGGAAGGTCCTCTGAGGCTTGTGAGCCATAGTTAAGGCCTGGTCGCACCGCGCAAGCGCGCGCTCGATCTCCACGCGACCGAGGCTCCGGCGCGCGCTCCCGCCTAACCCAGCTACTGCGTGCGCCGCGCCGGCGCCTCCGGTTCTGCCGCCTCTTCGATTCGCGCATGCGCGATATGTACCTGGTCTGGCGGGCGGAATCCTGTAGTCCCGCGGGGATTTGCAGGAGGTGGCAATTCGTTGCTAGTTCCGTTGCGCTGTGTTTCCGGGACTCCTGTGGCCTCTTTGGGCTGAGTCCAAGGAGAGCATCCCTCGATACTCCATTTAGGAGCCAGACGTTGCGCTTTCGGTTGTGGAGAGGAGCTGGATCCATTGTCTTTCTGAAAACAAGTCTCTCCAGCCGAGAATTAAAAAATAACGGGTGTGTGCGTGACAGGTGGGGGACCTGTGAAAGCCAGTGAAGGCTACGCATAAGACAGGCTCGTGGATAAGCAAAGATCAAACGATAGTCCACAGGCAGAAGGACTTAAAGAAATCCTGATTTTGAATTAGGATCCTTTGCTCTATATTTAGGAAACAATCCAGGTTTAAACTTGTCAGGAATTATGGCCCACCCCTTACAAATCTCTTGGAGATCACATTTCTGCATAAATGCTGATCAATCAGTTGTTTTGTGGATGTTGTTATTTTAGGTGTTTTGTTTTGTTTGGGACAGGGTCTTGCTTTGTAATTCTGGCTGGTCCTGAACTCAGCCTCGAACTCAGCAATTCTTCTCCCTCTGCCTTCCAAGTACTAGGCTTACAGGTGTGAGGCACCAGGCCCAGCATGATCAATCGGTTTTGTAGCTCTCAGGGAAGCTGAAGTCTATTTGAAAAAAATGAGGAAAAAATGTAGAATGCCAGTAGAATTTGCATTTAGGTTAAACAAAGGAATAGTTTTCACTACAAATACATTCTTGTACTTGTACATCGAATATATTCCATGGGGCATTTTGGAACCCAGTCTAGGATAAAGAGAGATGTGCAGAATTTCAGAAGATGGAGAAAGGCTTCATCATCTGGGGTAGAGAGTGAGTTTGCTGGTGGTTCTGGAACCTGATGAGAGGCGTGGTCAATAAGTTTAAGTAACTGTAGTAGGAGGGTGAGAGGGTTTTAAACTGTGATATATTTTCTTCTAAACTATGAACAAGACTTTTCTCCATACAATCGTAGGAGCAGTGCTTTGAATGAAGAACTTGGTGGCTGAGATCAGGATGATGGATGAGGAAAGGTTGGTGACTCCACACAGCTATGATGTCAGAGACATGATAAATGATAAGAGAGAATTAGGCCTCTGAGCACATAGCCTTAGGAGTGAGTACGAGACAGTGCCTTCCTCAATGTGCTCCACAAGGTGTGACTTAAGGGGAAGATGCTCAACAGGGTGACATGTCAGGAAAAGGGGCAGCCAGACAGCAAGAATTCTGTTCCTCAAAACCTTAAACACGTACAGCACCTATCACTGCCTCATATTTTTTCTCTTTCTCATGAATAGTGATGTTTTCCTCCAAAGAGAATAAAAGCCATGATATATCTATTATTTGTTGTACACTATACTTTTGTAAAATACTACCATATTAATTAACTGGATGATTATTACTTGATTTTGCATTATTCCCATTTATGACATTTAGAGGTATCATGTACCAGTATAACCCTTAATATTGAATATGATCATAATGTATATAAAAATGTACCAATATAACCAATTTTTAAAAAAATTAAATTTTGGACTGCAGAGATTTAACAATAGAACAAAAATCTTCTAGTCCTGCCAATTAATGTCCTATTTACTGAGACTGTATAACTGTAAAATGAAATGCCATTTTATTTGGCATATTGTGCCACTTAGTTGTGGATCCTGAGCTCCCTCTAGTGAGAAAAACGCTGCTTATAGAAGGATTGTATCAAGTAATCTTTAGGAAATTGCCTGCTTTCTCAATATAGAGATATTTTTTAACTCTGTTGGGTGGACAGAGGTTATATTTTCATTTAAGTCAATCGATTTCAAATTTTCTCAGAGGACAAGAGTTTGGAAAGTCATGTTTATAAACAAAATATCAGTCTCCCTTTGGAATAAAAAAATTGTGGAAACTTGGTCTAACATATGTAAGTAATTGATAGAACTAATTGTGCATTCAATTTTTATCAGCATATAGTTCTCAAGTTCTTATTATGATAGCAGCCCTATGCTGGGACAGAAAATCATAAAATCAAGTTCTGTTTAAAGAGGATAAGCGTTAGCATGGGAGCTTGTTGTCTGCAATACTTTAGGGTATCCTGGAATCTCCAGTATTGCGATTCACAGACTCTAACTTTCACAAGGAGTAAATATCTTCAAGATGCCACTCTGATGTTCCTGGGATCACCTACTGATTAACTGTCAAAGCCTATTGATCAAGAAAAGCTAAGCGAGTAAGAGTCAGGGAAAATACCATTGTGCATTGCCTGCAAATGAATTCAAGGGAAAGGTATTTACAGGGTATTGGGGTAGGGTCTAGATTTTAAAAAAATTATTGCTTTAAGAACACTTAACATGAGAACTACCCTTTTAACAAAAGTTCAAAGTTAAGATGGAATATTGCCAAGTATAGAGAAAAAGTTATAGAACAGCTATCTAGAATTTATCCCTCATGCATAATTGAGACTCTATAGCTACTGATTAAAGACTCTCCATCTCCTACTGCTCTGAGCCGATCCACAGTCTTACCTGGTAGAAGAAGGCTTTAGAATAATAAATACTGTTGTTCAATCCTGGTATGGCTCAACACAGAAAACCTGAAAGTGTGATTCCTGCTAAGATTATTTAATATAAGAACAAGATGAATCCCAGTATTATTTAACAAAGGAACAGATAATTATTTTGATTTCACATCTTAATAAAATTAAGAGCACAGTTCTTGGTAGGCAGTGAAATGGTGCTTAGGTGCACATTGGGGTAGACAGAGACAGACACTGAGAAACTCCCAAGTCAAAGCTTACTTAGCTACCAAATGATGAAGTGAAGGTTCAATCCAGACAGCAAAAACTGGAGCCCTTCATTTAAACTGCTGTAGGACACATCACCAGGAAATTCCTCGAAAGGAAGAGAAGTCACGTGACCACTAAAGACTATTACCCATTTGTGCGGTGGCAATCAAATTAGATCAGTATACATGACAATTTAGTAAGAAGAAAAGATGTCACAAAAAATGGTGATTATGGGTGACTCTTCAGTGTGAATCCCTTTTCTTTCAGCTCTAAGCAAACTTCTGGAGACAGTCTTTTCACTAATCAGTTTTCTGAAAAACTCAATAAAGGAAAGAGGGTATAGGGACAAATAATGAGGGGAAAAAGAATGTGATAGTAATAAAGAAAAAAGGAAACAAAGATTATGTACATGGAGTGGAGGTTGCAGGGTGAGGGGAAAAGGGAAAAATGAGAATCAAGTTGTCATATTCTAGTACAAACTCTCAATGTTGAATGTGGGAAGAGGTGTATTCATAATGTACCAATAAAGATTAAAAAAAATCAAACTTTTTTCCTGATGTCTGTATTGGGAATTATTTTTCTTATTATAAAATGTAAAGCAGAACAAAGAAAATGCACAAAGCCAAAATATATGATTCATGGACTTAACAGAAAGTAAATCCTAGAAGCACCATCAAAATCAAGAAATAGAACATTGTTAATTCCTAACCCCTTTTATACTTTAAGTTCAATCATTTTGGCATTCCTGCTTACAAACTAAATATTACTCTGACTTTTACAGTAATCATGGCTACACTTTTTTATATATATAAAGAGCTACTAATGGGGCAATCTCCTTTTTGGTCCCTCTTCTGTCTCTCTTAGACAAAATCTATCTTTCTCTCAATAAATTCCTCCTATTCTTAACCTCTGTTATTTCTAGAATTCATTCTTCAACTTTGGAGAAGATGAACTTGATGTTTTCGATGTCTGGCAAGTTGGAGTTTTTGTCCTAGGGACTGGACCCCAAACTTTTCACCTGCTAATCAAATGTTCTAACACTGAGCTATATCCTCTGTTCATTTTAAAAAGATTTAAAATAAGGTCTCATTTATCAAACCAGCCTCAAACTTGGGATCATTCTCCTCCAGCTTCCTCAGGAGCTGGGATTTTAGGCATGCACCACCACGTCCAGCTTTGTTTTTATATCTTATCTTTGGATGTCTGCTTCGATCATCTCTGTATTCACTCGCTCTCTCCACATCCTAAGGAACCTCAAATACCTGAGGACCAAATTATTATCCTTAGCCCTGATGGCAATAGTATCAATCCTCTCTTGGGAGAGGATCACTCTGAGTTAACGTCAGGCTGTGTTGTGCCTCTGACCGTTTCTTCCAATCCTAGATTCCACCCTGTGACAGGCTGATGTGACCAAACATGGTGAGAAATTAATGCGATCTCTTTAATATCTTAACATGTTGTATCTCTAAAGCATCCTCACAAATAATACCTACATGATTGGAAATGTGTATGGTTAGTTTCCTAAGGACATTAGAGAGAGAAACTGCTCTCCCTTTATTTGGAATGGGTCTTTCCTACTAATGTTAACACACCACTAAACACCAGTGTGTCGATCCCAACTTAAAGGAAACACAATCTTTTTTGCTGACAACAGGACGGACTGTACATTCATAGTCCTTACATTTAGCATCCTTAGGAACTGCTGCCAAGAAAAAGCAGCTGCCATTTGAGACAATGGGTGAGATTAATTTTCAGATTTTTCACAGTCAATTTTTTTTCCTTTATCATCGATTTTACCTGTTGTTATATTTTGATCCTATTAACTAAATGAAAAGCTTTTCCATATGATTTCCCTTATGTTTATTCTGTTATTTTTGACTTTATATAATCTTTGGCCACTTAAGAAAAAGAAAACTTTTTTGATATTTTTAGATCTTAGCTATAGCTGTAATTTAACTCTGTGGACAAAATTTGGTAAAGTTTCTATCAAACGCTTCAAAACATAGATTATAAGTTCTAAGACTTTAACTTAAATTTTCCTTATATCATTAGTTCCAACATTTATTTAGTATTATAAAAATTAAACCTTCCCTTTAGTTTTTGCTGAAATCATTGCTACTGTAGGAGAAAAAATCGAGTCTGTCAGGAATGAGAACCAGCATTAGGGCCACTTTGCCACAGCACTCACCTCATTCTCTGCAGAGACCTATCAGCCTGATCTTCAGGTGGTATTTTGCCCAGTCTAAGAAATCTACCCAACCGAAGGGAGAAAAAATGGTCTGTTTTCCTTGTTAACATTCTCAAGACAGTCTGTGTCTGTGAGAAGACTGCTTTTATGACCATCAGCTTACTTCTGACTGTCATACATTAAGTTGACAGTGTAGTCTTTATAATCCTTAGAGATTTTCTGATATACAAAAGTACCAGTAGAATTCCCAGGAAACTCTTCAAAGAGGTTGGTGCAAGTTATTTGGGAAAATTTGTTGTAGGGGAAATGAATTTTTTTCTTCATGTATACTATATGGGATATGGCTTCTACAACAGTGAAATCAAAGCAAAAGAAAACAAAAAGTACTGTAAAAGATGTTAAAATTGAACTTAGAAAAACTTAATATATAAAACATATAATCTCTTCTCCAGAAACCTGATAAACTAGTTTAAATTTAAATTCACTAGCTAGAGTCCTGGTGGAGAGCCATAGCTATTTATTTATCCTTAACAAGCCAAAGAAAAATTTATGCTGTAACAATCACTTCATTATGTGTGTATACACTGGCAGGAAAGTAGAACAGACTGACCAAGTTAAAATAAAATCTGCATGGCTCTAAAATAGGCATATGTGGATCTAGGGACATATTTTCATTATCTAAGTTTTATATTCTAGGCCCTGGGCTTTGAGACTAACTGTAAAGGTGAAGGAATAATAATTTTATCATGTTATTGCTTTTCCTGTAGTTGGCTAGTACACACTGTCCATGGTCTTAAATGTTATTGCACAAGCATTGTCATGTCAGATGATTTTAAAATAGCTTATGACAGAGGAGTGGGAGAGTTAATCCCCATCCAACTGTAGACTGTCTTCAGGACAAACTTCTGATATGAATAAACACAATCCCAGCAAAGATGAAAACCTGGATATCATTTTTCCTTGGTTAAGAAGAGAACTGAGAAAAGGAGAAGTAATGGATTGAGAAGGCTATCTCTGATGCTCAGAAGCTAGCTTGCTCCTTCCACTGAGCCATCACATTGTCTACTGACCTAGCACTGTTTGTTAGCCAAGCTGTGTGTTCTTCCCATGCACATAATTTCACAGAATGCAAACATCTAACGTAGACAATCTGTGGCCATGATGGGTCAGGATAAAAGCAAGGACCATTCTACAATCATGTCCATAAATACTGTTCACATTACAAAATTTGCAAATGTCCTCTTAGATAATATGAGTGACTGTTGCATCTTTGTCAATTATAGTATTAACTTTAGTCTTCTCTGAAAAGATTTATTAAGGTTCCCAATGATAGAATTACATAGGTTTCCTGCTAACTTTCAATCCAGAGCAAAGCTCCGTTTCCATAATTTCTTCCATCAATCATCCAAGATAAACCCAAGTCCTGTGATGTTTCTTAGCATCTTCCTATTGAGATATCCCACAGTTCTCAATGGTGTGCGCTCTCTCACTTCGCAACGGGCAATAAACCCAGCTTGCTCAACTGCGGGTGTGTTCCTAGAGGATACAAACAGATTGAATGTTTCAAAATGGCAGTTTCGTAAGTCAAAAGTAGTTGCTTCTTGGCTCTTTCAAATCATTCAATTTAGTACATCAGATGTGGAGTTTTGAGGGCCCATCTCTGAGAATCAATAGCAGTTATGATAGAAGGCTTACTACTACTTCTAGTCAATTCTATGCTAGACATTGAAAAGTAATAGGAAAGACACTGTAGATGCTGTAGATAGACACATAGATACAATTTAAAACTAATTTCTCCTGAAGGGAGAGCTAGGAAATAAGTAGGAATTATGCAGATTTAAAAGGGTTTATATGCCAAGATGGAGATGATAAATGGCTAAAGAAATTGAAGTATAGAAAAAACACAAAGAGAAATAAGAGAAGGGATAGTTTTAAAAGTTGAAACAAGGGGGAAAGATATAAGATGACATGCTGGCTGGCCATTACGAAGTTGAGAGAATTTCTGTGCTATGGCTTTTATTTTAATTTTTCCTCTTCAAATAGAAGTTGAGGTTACATGCAGAAAATGTGTGGGGCAAGACTAATAGAGAATATGTGGGAAGATGGGTAAGTTTCAGAAGAGCTAAGAGATCCAGCATAGTTAAATAGATTTCTAAGAGGCACGTAGGAGATTGTAAGACTATGCTACAGATTTAAATGATTCCAACACTTGAAGCTATGCAGTTTTTTCCAAGAGAAAGGAAAAGGAGAAAAAGACATAAATTTAACGAATTTATGGGTGAGGAGTTTTAAACAGAGCAAGGATAAGTTGTCATTCTCAGCATCGGAGTGGTATGCGGCCCAGGATCAGGTTCAGAGGACCTGACTGAGAGGGTGAGCATGCAGTTACCATGCAGACTATGGGGAGCATTTGAAGAATTTTTCCACCTTTAATGCAAAATACAGTCACTTGTATAGTAAATGGTAGAGGGTGTAAACATACTAGTGGGGACTGTCGCGGATTGGTGAAGCACGCACAGAGGTGGGTCATTGTAGATTGACTGAAGAGGCGGTCATGCTTTTGGCTGAGGTGGAGTCATGATGAGGTGCAGTCACAATCAGCCAGCCTGGTTGAACTTTAGTGAAAACCTGGCCTTCACCTACAATAAGTTGATAAGGATGCACACAGCAGTGCAGTCCCAAGGAGGAAGGCATCTAGAATGGACATGAACTTGCGAATGGAGCATGTGGGACAGGGAGAAAAGCAGAAACATACAGAGGTGGGAAGGAAGGAAATGAGAATGCAACTTTCTCCTGGAACTTTCCTGTGCTTTCCAGATCTGCTTGAAGCCATTTTAAGGATGGACTGTTGCCAGACTAGCTTTGCTTTACAAGTTGGTGGGTCTGAGAGGACCCAGTTCATGGTGTGCTCAGGTCACACAGTAACTTGGTGTCCCATAGTCACATGGGACTTTCAGCCAAGGACCAGTAGTAGGCCAGGTACTGATGTGCAAAGGGAGAGTAGTTATTTACAGATGATGGTAGAGCTTTGCTCCAAAATCCCAAGGGGCTCCATGGAGATTCACTTGTGAAGACCTGCCGGAGGCTACAAATAGCTTGTATATCTGTCACTGACCAGTGATCACTCAAGTGCTATTGGACCTTCTGGGCCATGTGCCCTCAGTTCAGAGCAAGCTGCTCAGCAGGCTGCTCCAGAGCCTTTTCTTGTTCTGATTCCAGTCAAAGAAGCAACTTTTCAACTCATCTCAGGACTTTTTGTTGTCTTCTTCTTCTTCTTTTTTTTTTTTTTTTTGAGACAGGGTCTTGCTCTATAGTTCAGGTTGGCCCTGAACTCACTATGTAGCCCTGGACTAGCTTTGCTTTATGAGTTGGTGGGTCTGAGAGGACTCATAGCAATCCTCAAACTTCGAACTCTTAGCAATCCTCCTGCCTTTGTCTCCCGAGTCTAGAATTACACTTGGGATCCACCACACCTGGCATTGTAGTGTGTGGCACTGGGGATCACACTCAGGATCCTGGGCTTGCCAGGCAGATGCTGGAACCACTGAGCTAAATCTCTAGCCCTTTATTGTTTTATTTTGAGTCAGAGTCTCACTAAATTGTCCAGTATGGCTTGGAATCTCTGGTCCTTTTTCTTCAGTTTCACAAGTAAGTAGGACTATCAGGGTGTACCACTGGACCTAGCTCCAACTTATTGAAAAGAGCAAGTATAAAATCTAGTAACTAGAAATTGTTCCTGGCTTTCCCTGACTAATTAAAGATGAATTTGTAAGGAAAAAAAAGGGAAGAGAAGTTTGAAAAGATGCCTAAGTATTAACTGTCCTCTAGAATTACTTAATTCCATTGGTCCCTAAAGTCCAGCCATCTCCATGGTCAGAGCAACCTGGTTTTCCAAGCTGATTGGTGTTTTTATTCCCCCTCCCGGACTTCCGGGAGCAATGGTGTCAGGGCCCAGGGCACTGGGTCAGACCTTTGTTTGGATGTGGGACATATGCAAAGAGAGTAGAAGGCCTCTGGAGAAAGAGAAGCAAGGTGTAAACATCAGAGATGAGTCACAGGACCTGTACCCAAAGTGCAATGATTCCAGTCAACTGGAAGCTAAGACCTTCTTCCAATAATTTCTAGTTCCTTGTTCTTCTGAATCCACAAAGTAAAAAGGAGTTGTGGTTTTGGCAGGGGTGATTAATACAGACTGCCAAAGGGAAATCAGACTTTCACTCAGCAATGCAGTGAAGGAAGATTACACTTAGCTGCAGGTCACTTGTAGCAGTTGGTTTTCTTTAAAAAATTTTTTTTCCACATGAGGGCACTGTCTATTTTAGTTTTGACTTTGCCAGTTCTGTAAGAACATATTTCCCGTCTTGCCCACCGAAATAGCTCCATTTCTAGATCTGTTTAACTCCACTGCACTTAGAAATGTCAGGGTTACATGGGAACTGAAGCGTGGTGAGTTCTTTGCCTAGAGAAAAGGAGCCAGTAGTATCTCCTACAGCTCTTGTCTGCTGCTGAAGGATTACTTGGCCTGTCAGTCTGATCCGGTGGCCTGGCTTGTCACAGATGATCAGTAATGCCACCCACTGGTCCTGACAGGTTTGTTTGATTAGCATTTTCTATGAGCAGCTGCAAAAATCACTAAGTACGTTGTTAGCCAGTTTCTGGGAAATTGGGGTTTCCTTACTAGATATATTTAAATACCAATAGGCACATCTGGCTCTCTTATAGTTTCTTGTGATTTCTGTCCTGTGTCTCATGCACTACATATTTTCCTAATTACTGCAAAGCTGTGTGTCAGAGCATACACTCTAGAAGGCAGATTAATTCCTCTGAGAGTGCTGGATTTATGGCTAGCTGTTTATCCTACTGCAGGAGTTAATTATTTCAAATTTTATACCACATCCTGAGGTTGAGTTACAGGCACAGATACCTCATGGTATTATGAGTGATAAGTTCTTGCTTCCTATTAAATTATAAGGATTAGGGCTAAAGATTTAGCTCAGTGGTTCCGGCATCTGTCTTGCAAGTGAGTTCCTTGCCCTGAGTTCAGTCTCCGGTAACCACATACCACAGTGCCAGGTGTGGTGGCTCATGTCTGTAATTCCAGCACTCAGGAAGCAGAAGCAGGAGGATTGTGCTGAGTATAAAGCTGGCCTGGGCTATATGGTGAGTTCAGGGCCAGCCTGAACTACAAAGCAAGAAAGCAAGTCCCTGTCTCAAAAAAAAAAAAAAAAAAAAAGTTCCAGGCACTAAATAGCCTTTGGACTCAACATACACATGCTAAATCTCCAGGAAAATATCACATTTGGGATAAGTTGTGCCAGAAGAAGTCAGTTCCTACTTACATCGAGGCTCCTGAAAGCCTGCCCGAGGATGGCTTGGCATGTCATCACCGAACATGCAGGTCAGGGAAGCTTGTAGTTGCCAGATATAAATGGATTGCCATTTATATTTATATATAAATGATATATACTGAATCTTTTTTTTCCTTCCATTCTCTTTTCCTCCTTTCAATCTCTGGTTATTTACAAAATAATCTTTTTTCCATTCTATTTTGTTTCCAGTTTTCCTTCTATTCTCTTGTTTTCCTGTCCCTTTCTTTCTCTCTCCCCTTCCCTATACTCCTTCCAATTTGACCATTGTTTTCCCATTTTGCAATATCTATTATACATTTTGGTCCTTATGTAATTTCTCACATCAGAGAAACAATGTGGTATTTAAATATATGTGTCCGATTTATATCTCAAGGTGCATCCATTTATCTAGAAATGTCTCAAGCTCATTCTATATGCAGAATAGTGCTCTACTGAACTAGAAATACGTCTTTTTATCCATTTATTTGTTAATGGGCAATTGGGCTGCTTCCAAGATTTAACTAATAGAAACAGAGGTGCTATAAACTTGAGTTTGTATTGATCACTATGGCAAGATACTTTTTTTTTCCTATATGGACCTTTTTTTTAAAAAAAAAAATCTTTATTGGTACATTATGAATACACATCAGCATCACATTTGACATTAAGAGTTTGTACCAGAATATGACAAAACTTGATTCTCATTTTTTCCCTTTCCCCGCCATGCTGCATCCCCCCTCTATATACACAATCTTTGTTTTCTTTATTATTACCACATTTATTTTCCCCTCATTATTTACCCTTACACCCTCTTTCCTTTTAAATATTTTCTACTTCACAATATCAAGTATAGATACTACAACTTATTTACAACTTCGTTTTCTCATATCAGAGAAAAGATATGATATTTACACATCTGTGACCTGTTTATTTCACTTATGAGGACGTCCTCAAGGTACATCCATTTGAGTATGAATGACTCAGTCTTATCGTTTTTTTGTGTGTGTGTTTTGTTTTGTTTTTTTTTTTTTTGAGACAGGGTCTCACTTTGTGGTTCAGGCTGACCCTGAGCTCAGCCTCGAACTCACATCACAGCAATCCTCCTGCCTCTGCCTCCCGAGTGCTGGGATTACAGGCATGAGCCACCACGCCCGGCACTGTGGTATGTGGTACTGGTTGCTGCTGGGGTGAGTCTCCACGCCCAGTATTGTATGTGGTTACCGGGGAATCGAACCCGGGCCCTTGTGCTTGCGAGACAGGTGCTGGAACAACTGAGCTAACTCCCAGGCCCAGTCTTATCTTTTTTAATGGCAGAGTAATACTCCATTTTATAAAAGAAGCACATCTTCATTATCTAGTTTCCAGCTGATGAACATTTGGGTTGTTTCCAAGACTTAGCAATCACAAATTGAGCTGCTATAAACATGGGTGCACATATGTCGCTATGAAATGAATCTTTTAATTGCTTTGTGTGTATACCTAGCAAAGTGATGGCCTGGTCAAATGGAACCTCCAATCCTAGTTTTCTGAGGAATCTCCACAGAGGTTGTACAAGTCTACATTCCCACCAGCAGTGGAGAAGGATTTCCTTTTCTCCACAGCCTCGCCAACATTTGTTGCTGGCTAATTCTGATGTGGCAGCCATTCTTTGTGGAATTAGATGAAATCTGAGTGTTATTTTCATCTGCATCTCTCGAATGACTAATAATGTTGAGCAGTTCTTTATATACTTCTTAGCTGCTCTTACTTCTTCCTCTGAAAAGTATCTGTTCATTTCAGATGCCCATTTTTGAATTGGGTCTTAAAATTTGGGTGGGCTGATTTTTTTAAAGCTCTTTATATATTCTAGATAGTAACCCTTTGTCTGAGGCACAGGTGGTAAAGATTTTTTCCCACATTATTGTTTGCCTTTTCACTCTGTTGGTGGTTTCCTCTGCTGTGCAGAAGCTTTTTAAAAGAATGAGGCCCCATTTGCTGATTTCTTCTGCCAATTCCTGTGTTACAGAGTTTTTGTTCAAGAAGTCTTTCCCTAAGCCAGTGTCTTTAAGAGTTTTACCTAACCTGTTTTACAGCAGGTTCAGAGTGTTTGTGTTAATATTTGGGTCTCTTATCCACTTTGATTTTAACTTGGTAAGTTTGAATGAATTAGATCTAGCTTTAGTCCTTGGCAGGTTAAAGCCCAGTTTTTCCAGCACCATTTGCTAAAGAGGCTATTTTTCCTCCACTGAAGATTTTTGGCTCCTTTGTCAAAGATGAGGTGGCTCAGTGTATCTGGAATAGTTTATGGATTTTCTAATTTACTCCATTGATCCTCAGATCTGTTACTTTGCCAGTACCATGCATATTTTTTTTTTTTAAATCATGGTGGCTTTACAGTATAGTTTCAGGTTCAGGGTTGTAATACCCCCCACCATATCCCTGTTGTTTAGAAATGCTTTTGCTATTCTAGGTCTTTGTGACCTAGATGTGTCCAGATGAAAGTTTGGTTTTTTTTTTTTCTAGATCTGTAAAATATGCTCTTGGGATTTCAATCGGGATTGTGTTGAATCTGTATAGTAGTTTTGGGAGTATAGCCATTTTGACGATATTGGTTCTTCCTACCCAGGAGCAAGGTATGTCTTTCCATTGCTTGATATCATTATGGAAAGATACTTTTAGTTCTTTCTGAAAGATACTAAGAAGACGAATAGCTGGGTCAAGTGGAGCCTCTAGCTTTACTTTTGGAGGAACCTCTACACTGATCTCTACAGTGTTCGCAACAGACTACCCTCCCATGAACAGTGAAGAAGGATTACTTTTTCCCATAAGCATTATTTATTTATTCAATTATTTGCCATTACTATGCTATTTTTCTCACAGTAGCTTTGCAGTATAATTTCCAGTCAGGATTGCCTAGGTTTGCCTTTGCTATTCTAGTTCTCTTCTGACTCTAAATGAATGTTCGGACTGTTTTTTCTAATTCAGTGAGATACATTATTGTATTTTGATTGGGAGTAAACTAAAACTGTATAACAATTTTGGAAGTATGGGCACTTTTGTTATATTGATTGCTTCTTCCCACCCAAGAATAAGAGATATCTTTCCATTTTCTGATATCTTCTTTTATCTCCTTTTTCAGAGTACTATAGTTTTTAATGTAAAGATCTTTTGTGTCCATTATATTGATTACTAAGTATTTCATTTTTGGGGATTTTTAATGAAAAATGTTGTTCCCCTAATTTCTCTCTCAGTGAATTTGTTATTTATAGACAGGATTTTTGAGTATTGACTTTGCAACCAGATGTACTACTAAACTTATTATTAAATCTAGAAGTATTTTGGTGGACATTTTTGTGGTCTTCCATGCAGCATATAATATGTATTTTTTGTTTGGATCCTTCTCTAGTTTTGGCATCAGGGAATGCTTGCTACCGAGAATCACTTCTCTTCCTATTTCTTTAAAGAGTGGGAGAAGTAGTTGTGTTAGTCTTCTCTAAATTTGCTATAGAATTCAGCAGCACATCTGTTAGGGCCTGGGCTTTTCTTTGCCGGAAGGTTTTCCATTATATTTTCAATTTCATTGTCTGATATTAGTTTATTCAGAATTTTTA
>PVIR01012216.1:0-45267 GCA_004026965.1 Petromus typicus | reverse complement strand
ATCCTCCTGCCTCTGCCTCCCGAGTGCTGGGATTACAGGCGTGAGCCACCACGCCCGGCACTGTGGTATGTGGTACTGGTTGCTGCTGGGTATGGGTCTCCACACCCAGTATTGTTATGTGGTTACCGGGGAATCGAACCCGGGTCCTTGCGCTTGCGAGACAGGCGCCGGAACCACTGAGCTAACTCCCCGGCCCTGTGATGTGAGTTTTAAACTGAGCTCAGGGCCAGCCTGAACCACAAAGCGAGACCCTGTCTCAAAAAAAAAAAAAAAAAAAAAAAAAAAAAAAAAAAAAAAAAAAAAAAAAAAAAAAAGGGCTAAAGGACCCAGTCAGATCATGCAAACTTTGGGAAACTGGTGAAGAAAGAGGAAAAGAGAGAAGGAAGGGACAAAAATGAGAACAGAACAAAGCAGCAGCAACAGGAAAACTAGAAGCTGTATTCACTCTCATATAAGAGTAACAGCAGTGGAGAGAAAAAAGAGAAAGGAAAAATGGTTCAGTAACAAGAACAAGAAATGAGAAAAATGAAGACAAGATAGAACGAGAAAGAAAAGAAAAAGATCCCCTTCAAGGTATGTCTCTGCTGTTACTGGTAGACAACATGGGCAGCAGCCTTCAGATCCGAGTCAGATAAGCTCAGCGAGCTTCCATAGGTCACTGAGACTCAAGCTGGTTTCTGGCTGCAAGGCTGGAATTGAGCTCCGGATCTGTAGGTTTCACTCTGCGCAGTTCCACTGCAGGTTCGAGCTGCCCTTCCCCCACAAGGGAGGAGTCCAGGTTTCAGGAAGAGGTGCTGATCTCTGCTGGGTCTTTGCTCTGGCATCTCTCCTGGCTCTTCCAGTGGGCTTCAACTTTCTGATTTATGGGGTTGAGATATGGGGCCTTTCCTCACTCAGCAATCTTCCTTATGTCATTTACCCAAGTCTCCTCTCTGTGATCCTGTTGGCGCAACTCTCTGAGCCGCTGTGGTGCCTTTTGCGTGTGTCTGCTGTCCCCCGTGCGTGGGAGGAAGAGACGGTGCTCTTCTTGTCTCTGGTCAAGGCCCCTTTCCCCTTTCCCACCCCCGTTTCTGGTCTCAGCACAGTGGGTGTCCTCCAGCACTTTGGAGTGAAGGCCCTTGGTGGATCTGGAAGAGACTTTGTTTCCAGCATAAACTCCCTCAATCTGTTGACTAGCTGCCAGCAGTCCACTGTGGCTGAAAGTCTTTTCCCTTCTTTCTCTCATGTCAGCAAAGTGGCCCTCAGAGAAGAGACCAAAAATAAGGGGGTAGTGACACCTCTGTCCCAAATGGGGGCCATGAGTGACCCCGGCTGCCGTTCACTTTGGTTGGATTAGGGTTCTACTTTTCAACTTAATTTCTCTCGGTCTGCGGAGCCAGCTGCTAGCAGTCTGATGTGTCTCACAGCTTTGCCCTTCTCCCTCTCTGGCCAGCAGAGCAGCTCGGGAAGTACGCAGAACCCTTGGGCTGTGAGAGTTAGCTTGTGCCTCTGTCCCAGATGGTGGTCATGTCTGGGCTGCTGATGGTGGGAACTTCACCTACCACAGCTTCTTTTTCCTTCAGGCTGGACCCACAGGAGAATACTGTCTAGTGTTTTCACTGCTGTCCTGGGCTGTACACGTCTCTCTCAATTCAAGTCCGAATCCCTGTTTCTCAGTGAGTGGCGGAGTTGTTTTCATGGATCCCTGCTGGGGCAGGAAAACCACCGATTCGCTGGGTTGAGTGTCTTCGGTCTGCATAATTAATCTAATTTTGGGTAGCAGTGGATCCTATTTTCTTCTTCTTCTCTGTCCATTCTCTTGATGTGTTCATGTGCACTCTGCGCCCTTTTTGGGGGTGGGCTGCAGGTTGATGATTTCCAGATATTGGACATTTTATCCTGAAAAAACTGTACTGGTGGCACTCACCATTTTAACCCCCCCACACACATACACACTCCTGGATTGTTCTCCTTACAAGGATGGCCTTCTTTATCTCTCTTAATTAGTCTTGGTTCAAAATCTGCTTTGTCTACAAATAGGGTAACTACCCCTGTTTTTTGTTTTGTTTTGTTTTGTTTTTGGTTCCTTTTGCATGGAGTATTGTTTCTACCTTTTGACTTTCAGCCTATGAATTTCTTTTTGAATTAAGTGTGTTTCTTTCCCTTTTTTTTAGTTTTTTGAGACAGAGTCTCATTTTTGTAGTTCAGGCTCAAGGCTGAGCTCAGGAATCCTCCTGCCTCTGCCTCCTGAGTGCTGGGATTATAGGCTTGAGCCACCACGCCTGGCACTGTGGTATGTGGTACTGATTGCTGCTGGGCGTGAGTCTCCACGCCCAGTATTATATGTGGTTCCGGGCCCTTGCACTTGCAAGACAGGCGCTGCAAACATTGAGCCAAATCCCTGTCCCGCATTTAATTTCTTGCTTTGCCTGATGGGTTCATTCTGTTTGGATTTGTAGAGCTGCAACCTTCATGTTCTCAGCATATTGTTTAGAATTTTTTGGAGTGCTGGTTTGGTATTCATGAAGTGCCTCTGATATTCTTTGACATGAAAGTATCTTATTTCTCCATCAATTTTGAAAGATAGTTTTACAGAATGCAACAGTGTGGATTGAAGATTGTTTTCTTTTAGTACTTGAAATATTTCACTCTAGGTTCTCCTTGACTTCAGGGTTTGTGTTGAAAAGTCTGCTGTTATTCTAATGGGCTTTCCTTTGTATGTCATTTGTTTCTTTTCTCTAGGTGCTTTTAATATTTTGTTTTTGTGTTGGATTTCTGATGTAGATTTTTTTAAATCATGGCTAGTTGGAATTTGCTTATCTTTACGCCAAATTCTTCTTCCTTGTTTGGGAAATTTTCTGAATTAGTTCTGTGAAAAGTTTATGTCTTTTGTATGTTTTGTATATCTCCTTCTCCTTTCTTGACTCCAGTCAGTCTTTTTTAAGTTTTTTGAGACAGGGTCTCGCTTTGTAGTTCAGGCTGGCCCTGAGCTCAGCCTCCAACTCACATCACAGCAATCCTCCTGCCTCTGCCTCCCGAGTGCTGGGATTACAGGCGTGAGCCACCACGCCCGGCACTGTGGTATGTAGCGCTGGTTGCTGCTGGGGTGAGTCTCCACACCCAGTATGGTATGTGGTTACCGGGGATCGAACCTGGGTCCTTGTGCTTGCAAGACAGGCGCCGGAACCACTGAGCTAAATCCCCGACCCCTCCAATCACTCTTGTTATTCTTTTTCACATCATCTAACAGCTTTTGGATTGATTTCTTGCTATTTTAAAGAAACTTTTCTTTTTGTGTTTGCTGTTCATCTTCTCTATGAGATTCTGTCCTCACATTCATTTATTCTGCTGTGGAAACTTTCAATGGAATTTTTAATTTCTTAGATATCTACTTGAATGTGTGTTGCATTTTCTAAATCTTTCTTATGTTGGGTATTCATGGATTCCTTCATTTTCCTCAGCTCCTCTCTATTTCTTTTTGGTGGTACCAGAGATCGAACTCAGGACCTTGTGCTTGCCGGGCAGGTGTAGCACCACTGAGCTGTATCTCTGACCCCACTTTTTAAAGCTCCTCTTTTTTATCTGTATCTGCTCTGGAGTTATTAGTCATATCTTTTATTATAGTCATCATCTCTGTTGCTATCTGAAAAATCATTTCTGATTTCATTTTTTCCGGAGCCTCTTTCATTACCTCCCTTGTTTACCAGTTCAGGGAGTTCAGGGAGTTGGCTTTTGGATTGCTCCACCTCTTTGATCCCTGGCTTTTCTTTTGGTGATCTGGAACTCTGGGTTTGTATCTTGTTTAAGTGTCTTCTCATTTCTATTTTTGTTGTTGTATATAAAGTTTTTGGATTAATTCCTGGCTTGATATTTGTATATTGTTTATTGTGAGTATCTTTATTTAGAACCCTTAGGGAATAATTACTTCTCAGAGGTGTCTTCAAGGTATAGCTAGTCTTTGGATTTTGAGTCTGTAATGACCTTTAGGTAATCTCAGTCTTTATATATCCAGTAGAACAAAAACTAGAGCAATCATATCACTTTGGCCAAAGTAAATACAATCAGTATCAACAATATCATCAAACACAGGTTAGAAAATAGGGGGCCGGGGAGTTAGCTCAGTGGTTCTGGCGCCTGTCTTACAATCGCAAGGACCTGGGTTCGATCCCCGGTAACCACATAACAAAACTGGGCATGGAGACTCGCACCCAGCAGCAACCAGTACCACATACCACAGTGCCGGGCGTGGTGGCTCATGCCTGTAATCCCAGCACTTGGGAGGCAGAGGCAGGAGGATTGCTGTGATGTGAGTTGGAGGCTGAGCTCAGGGCCAGCCTGAACCACAAAGCGAGACCCTGTCTCAAAAAAAAAAAAAAAAAAAAGAAAAGAAAATAAATTGTGGTAGCTGTTAATCTATCACCTTTAACTATATAAGACTACAAAGGGTTTTGGGATTTCCCAGCTGGTCCTGGGAGTGGGAGGCTGGTGGGACCTGTGGCAGAAGTGGTAGACTGCTAGCCAGGCATGGTGGCACACTCTTGTGATCCCAGTACTCAGGAGGCTGAGGCAGGAGAATTGCCACAGGGTCAAGGCCATCCTGGGCCACATAGGTAGCTCAAGGCCAGCCAGAACTACATGTAGGGGAAAAGGTAGCTGTTTACCAGTTATGCAGAACTCCTGAGTTTCCTTATCACCAGTTCACAGGATGTTCCCGGGCATCTTGTTAAGTTTTATATTACTGAATCTTGCAAATGAGATTGGTAAACAAACACTGGGATAGGAATCAGGAAGAACTTCAAGGCCTGTCCCAGGAAATGCTCCAGCGGGCCTCTTCTGTTTTTACCCCTATGCATTGCTACTTTGTATGGACTCCATAATAAAAGAGCTGATAGAAGACAGCTGGGTGGTTCAGTCCTCTGAGGCTGTTCTCCCTGCTGGATCTCATCCCCGAGTGCCTCGTTTCCTTCTGCGAGACCCCGGACATACATCGGATTTATACCAACAACTACATAGTGAGACCCTGGCTAAAACAAAAAGTGGTAGATTACTACAGTCTTTCACCTCACCTTTATGCACTCCTTCCAGTGTAGCATTTTATTCCTCATGGAGAAGTGGGGTTTGTGTCTACACTTAGCAAATCTCGGCCAATGCTGAACATGTTTGGTGCACAGAGTGTGGCAGAAGTTCTGTGCTACACTGAGGACTTTGCCCTCTTGGAAAACCTGCTGAGACATCATGAGAAAGGCGTGGGCCAGCCTGCTGAGAGGTGAGACCGTGTGTAGCAGGGATGACCTGTCCCAGCCGAACCTTTTCCAGGGCAGTTTGCATCGGATTTGATTGTGGAGGCCTCAGGAGCCCAAACAAGAGCAGGAGAGCTCCTCTCAGAGCCCAGCCTAGTGCCAACACACACAGCTGGAAAGGAACAGATGACTGCTGGTGACACTGCTACACTCTGGGGAGTGGAAGAGCCCACAAGTATTGCTGGATCCTATCTGCCTCAGAGGTGCCTTTCCTGTACCCACAAAGCAGATCCACGGCAGCTAGTTATGAGTATGAAATAAGGCCTGATAATTAGGTGTCCTTGAGATATTCCAGTTAAGAAGCCATCTTCCTGCAGTTATTTGTGACAACGAGGACACAGTGGTGCGAGGGTCCGAGCCAGTCTGAGCAGCCTGATGTGGCACTCCTGTACCAGTTCTGGGGTCAGAACTGCACGATGTGGAGGTGGCAGCGGTGTCACTTCCCTGCTGACCAAGATTCTGGTGACAGCTCTTCACCTCACTCTGGGGCAGCGCCCTACTCAGGGCTTCTCCAGCCCTTCTTTCAATTATGTAACCCACTCATTCTGCATAGTAACTTCCGTTCTGGAAACCTGACCGTGTCAAGTGTTGGTGAGGAAGTGGACCAGACTGGGATGGCCAGAGATCCCACCCAGACCTGCAGCTGCTGGGAGAGTCCTGTGACGTAACCATTGCAGAGAGCTCTCCGGAGTCTTCTGATAAAGCTAAATACAGCTTCCCCACTGGCCAGGAATCTACTCCTAAGTGTATACTCAAGAGAAACAAGGGCATAGCTCCACAGAAAGACTCAAAGCAGCTCTATTCCTAGGAACCAAAACCTAGAAATGCCCCAAAATAGAATAAGCTGGGTGTGATGGCACATGCCTGTAATCCCTAGTACTGAGGAGGCTGAAGCAAAAGGGTTATGGTGAATTAGAGGCCAGCCTGAATTACATAGTAAGTTCAAGATCAGCGTGAACTACAGAGGGAGACCATGTCTCAAAAACGTTAAATAAATAAATTGAATGAATGAATAAGAAAATTGTGGCATATTTTTATATTGGAAAGCTAATTATTTTGAGCTTTGAGAATTATTTCCTAAGTCCATATCTTTTATCCATATTTTGAGACAGTGACTTGCTAAATTGCTGTATCACCCAAAATAGATAGGGTTCAAAGTTTCTTTATTTCTTTTTTTTTCTTTCCTTTTTTAAAAGACAGAGTCTCACTATGTAGTTCAGGTAGGCCCTGACTCACTTTGGAGCTCAGGTTGGCCTCGAACTCATGGCAATCCTCCTGGGTGCCTGTAGGCATGTGCCACCATGCCTGGCTCTCCTTTTTTCTTTTTCTGGAGGCTTTCACCCTGGAAGGCTGTGGCCAGGGAGAAATCCTCTGAACTGTGACTTAGCCATCTTGACATCTGACTTTGAGGACATATCCTGATGAAGAGTCCATTTCCTGTTCTGTAAATCTCTGGTGATCATCTGTTGCCAAGGGGCCTATTAGTGGTTCTCAAGAAGGAAAGGGAGAGGGTGTAGCTCAGTGGCACTGCACCTGCCTGGCAGTTATGAGGCCCTAAATTCAATCCCTGGTACAGAAGAGGAAGAGATGGAGGAGGAGGAGGCAGCAGGCTGGGGATGTAGCTCAGTGGCACCCTGGCAGGCTCAGGGTCCTGGGTTTAATCTCTGGTACAGAAGAAGAGGAGGAGGAGGAAGGAGGAGAAGAGGGAGGGAGAAAGGAGGAAGGAGGGGGGAGAGGGGGTGAGGACGAAGAAACCGTGTCTTCCCTACACTCAAAAAGTTACAGGTAAAATTCAGTATAACCAAAGGCATCAAAGCGATAGATGCTCCAGTCCTTACAAGAGTTGGTTGCCAAGAAGGGGTAGAACAGCCATCCAAAAATGAATTGTAGAAGGAAAAAACACATCTGCAGTTGAGAAAAATATTGCAAAAATGTCTAACAAAACAAAACTAACATCACCTCAGCAAGAAAACGGTTCAGTGAGTTCAGGGTCATTCACCAAACCAGAGATCCACTTGGAGCACTGGCATTGGCACTCAAAATAACTCAACAAGGGAAGGAGATTGGTCAGTTTCTAGCCAAGGCAGCAGCAGCAGCCGCAGCATTTCCTTTCAGGTAACAGCAGGGGCTGGAAAACTTCTGAATGCGAAGCTCCAGATAAAAATAGTTCAGCAGCATTCATCTCTTAATTGTTGAAATCTAGTGTGACTGTGGATAAGTGGATCACCAAAAGAGAGTACTTTGGCAAGCTCCTCAGTCTCAGCTTCTCAGAGCAGCTCAGAGGAGTAGAGCTGCCATTATTAGCTTCTAAACCTAGTTCAGAGAGAGCTTCAGTGGGCTAACTTCCCAAACTGGTTCAGAGGCAGGTGTTTCATCATCAGTATCTAAAAACGGTCCCTCATCAGGCACATCATTACTAACTTCCAAGAGTAGCTCAACAAATCCATCGTTGCTAATCTCCAAAAGTACTTCTCAGGTAGCTGCGTCATTGTTAGCTTCCAAGAGCAACACCCAGGCCAATGGGTCTCTGGTTTCCAAAAGCATTTCCTTAGGTCCCAGCTTGCGTCTAAGATTAGCTCACAGGGTAGCACCTTGTAGTTGCCAAATAAAAGTACTTCACAGTCAAGTATGAGTTCAGTCAACTCTCTCATTGCAAGTTAACTAATGAAGATGTGAAATAGAAGCAACTTTTGTTAATAGATATATAAAACAGTAGCATCAGAGTTGGTAGCTGTTGGTGGCGTTAGTCCCAATGTGGATCATGGAGAGTTCCTCAGAGGAGGTACTGAAGCTCTAAAAGCCATCCTGGATGTGTTCTTTGTCTCACTAAAAGAAGGGGCAACCAGGCATGTGGCTCACACCTGTAATCCCAGCACTCAGGAGGCAGAGGCAGGAGGATTGCTTTGAGTTCAAGGCTAGCCTGGGCTACATAGTGAGTTCAGGGCCAGCCTGAACTACAAAGTGAGACCCTGCCTCAAAGTTAAAAAAAAAAAAAAAGCAGACAGATTTGCTTCAACATAAAAGCTCTCAAGAAAGTATTATTTGTGAATTGAGGTGCAAGTCTGTGTATTTGTGCACTGGCTGTCGCAAAAGCAAAGAAAATGAAAAACCAGTTCCATTAAGAAAAGCATTGATATTGTTTCTCAGGAAAAAAGTATAAAAATAAGTAAAAGAAAATACAGAAACAATGAGATAGATCTAGTACTCTTTGACAAAGAAGCAAGACCTGTGATTTACCTCCAGCATTATAGTATTCTCAAGAATTACTTTAATATGTATAAAACAATCATTAAATATTATATCTAGTATTTGAAGAGAAAAACTGGCTATTTTTGTATAAAAAATAAGTTTTGGGCCGGGGATTTAGCTCAATGGTTCTGGTGTCTGGCAAGCTTAAGGTCCCAAGTTCAATCCGCAAGCCTACATACCACAGTGCCGGGCATAGTGACTCACATCTGTAATCCCAGCACTTGGAAAGCAGAGGCAGGAGGATTGCTGTGAGTTGGAGGCTGACCTGAGCTACATTGTGAGTTCAGGGCCAGCCTGAACTACAAAGCGAGACCTGTCTCTAAATAAATAAATAAATTTAAATTAAAAAAAAACATAGGCTTTCACAAATTTTGTATTTCCTTTTTTTAGTTTTGCAGAAGATTTACATTCCAATTCTCTTCACAAAAGTAGAAGTTGTAAATACTTAATGACTGCATGCTAAAAAGTATGCATTAACAGCTTGTCAGTATGCAGTATTGTTTGCTGAAGAAAATACTGTCTTCTATTTTTAATAGTATATTAGGTACACGTAGCTCTGTAGAATCTTAAAATTTTTGTACTACTTTCAATTTGGCAAAAGAGTTAAAAAAATTTGGCAAAAGGTTTTGTCTACCATACATATTTTTTTTTTTTTGAGACAGGGTCTCGCTTTGTGCTTCAGGCTGGCCCTGAGCTCAGCCTCAAACTCACAGCAATCCTCCTGCCTCTGCCTCCCAAGTGCTGGGATTACAGGCGTGACCCACCACACCCAGCACGGTGGTATGTGGTACTGGTTGCTGCTGGGCATGAGTCTCCATGTCAGGTATTGTATGTGGTTACCGGGGATCAAACCCCGGCCCTTGTGCTTGTAAAACAGGTGCCGGAACCACTGAGCTAAATCCCTGGCCCCTACCATACATTTTTTTGTTTAGCTTATTAAACCATATCAAAGAAAAAAGGACCACAGTATTTAAATGTCTAAAAGTCTGCCAGACTTAATGTTTTGAGAATGTTGTCATGGTCTCTGGCATGCGCCACCACCGCCCCATCACCCCAAGGGTTATCGGCCCTTTGGTATAGACAACCAAATAGCAACTGCACAGCAGAAGAACAGCACTGAAGCAGATTTCCAGCAACAAGTGCTTTGGAGGACTGCAGGAAGTTTTTTGTTTTTTTTTTTGTTTTTGTTTTTTTTAGGTTTTTGGAGACAGTGTCTCGCTTTGTGGTTCAGGCTGGCCCTGAGCTCAACCTCAAACTCACATCACACTCCTCCTGCCTCTGCCTCCCGAGTGCTGGGATTACAGGCGTGAGCCACCACGCCCAGCACTGTGGTATGTGGTACTGGTTGCTGCTGGGTGTGGGTCTCCACACCCAGTATTATTATGTGGTTACCGGGGAATTGAACCCGGGTCCTTGCGCTTGCGAGACAGGCGCCGGAACCACTGAGCTAACTCCCCGGCCCCTGCAGGAAGTTTTTGAACAGGAGAGTATGGAGCTGAAATGTAAAATGAAATTTGCTATCTACTGACCTCCAAAGGCAGAAGCTGTCTACTGACCACCAGTGCCCTGTATTGGCTTTCTGGTTTAACTTGCATAGAACAAAATTTAATATCAAATCTGGTTACCTTCAAGCTGCCTCAGACCACAGCCTTGTTGTCATAGCTCGAGATCCCAGCCCTTGTGACTGCTGTAATAAAAGAGAAGATGATAGCTGGGACTTTGGCACGGGAGCGGGGTCTTATGTGAATGCCGCTGAAGGGCCTTGAAAAACTAACTACAGGCTGTACTCTCACGTAACAGAGGAGCTTCTGCAACTCGTAAATGCCAACTTTCCAGTGGACCCCCAAAGGATCTCCATTTTTGGCCACACCATGGGAGGCCACAGAGTGCTGATTTGTGCTTTGAAAAACCTTGGAAAATACAAATCTGTGTCAGCATTTGCTCCAGTTTGCAACCCAGGGCTCTATCTGTCCTTTACTAGACATCTGGGAACATAAAAGTAAATGGAAGACTTATGAGGCGACCCATCTGGTGAAGTTTTATCCAGGTTCTCAGCGGGACATATTGATTTAAAAAGGTGAGCAGTTCCTTGGAGATGGGCAGCTACTGCTGGGTAACTTCATCGCCTGAATAGAAAAGAAAATCTCTGTTGTTTTCAGATTTACAAGAGAATTATGATCATAGTTACCACTTAATAGCCACCTTTATTGATGACCACATTGGACATATTTCAAAATATCTGAATGCATGAAAAACTTCAGATGAAAAAAGCTCTCAAAATTATAAAAGTTAAAAGAATTGCTGAGAAAGGAAGATTGTTAAATACAGGATTGTGTCATATTACAAAAGCTTCCTTCACAGTTAAATCACCTGCGGGATGAACACGTAAAACCTACTTCTGATTTTCAAGGTAATTTTCCCAGTGCTCACACAGGAAAACTTTAATATTTTGTAGCTGTTTTTTGCTGTCATTTTGAAGTCTTTGTTATATTGACCTCAGATCACAGAACAGGAGTATAATCACGTTCAAATCACAGAATACTAACTCCAGACTCTGTCATCTTTCCAGACATCCAGCATCTGAAGCCGTGGACTGTCGACTTATTTCTAGGGGACATTTGATCTGCTTGTTAGCTGTGGAGCCAGGAAGTAGCTCCCAAGAGAGGGAAGGATGGCCCACCCTCACCTCTGCAGGACAGCCAAGGCAAGGGAGCCTTCCTAAGCATCAGTCCAGGGATTTGCTTCTTATTTTTTGAACTGAATAAATCTGTGTGCATTGGTCTTGGAGCATGTCATGAGTTATATACAGTAAGTCCCCAACTTACCAATGAGTTCCATTCTGGAACAAAGCTCATAAGTCAGATCCATTCATTAAATCCTACAAAGTGTATCTTACACAACTTTGACAAGTAAACAGTGTGTAGAAGCATTAAAAAATTTAATAAAATTTAATTTAATTTAATAATTTAACATGAAATAATACCATAAATAAGCTATTTTTACAGTTACCTTAAAATAGTAAGGTAGACATGTGAGCTAAACTAGGAATGCTCCTAATGCGAGGTCAGTTCATCTGTGAAAATTTACCACTTTAAAGTTTGTAAGTCAGTGATTTACTGTAATAAGATTCAATCTCAAATGGCTCAAGGAAATGTATACATTTTATGTTACCGTAAATAAATATTTTCCATTAACCATGTACAAAAATTTTACTTGGTGAGTTTACCCAGAAAAGTAATTGGTTTTTTTTTTGATAAATATTAAATTATATTCCTTTACAAACTTAATAGAAACTCTTTTTGAAACATCAAAAAGGTTTGCTTTGATAGCATAGTATTTTTTGTGTTAAAGAGCATCAAGGTTACTCATTATAAACATTGAGTCAGAAGTCATAGTAAATGCTAATTGAAGAAGACATTAGACTGTTTAAGTTATGAAACTAGTTTAACATACACTTTTTAAATGTAAGTATTAGATGGTACAATATTAGTACAATTTAAATATCAGGAATCAAAGGGCTAGGGATTTAAAAGATCAGTGGTTCTGGCGCCTGTCTTGCAAGTACAAGGACTCTGGTTTGATCCTCGGTAATCACATACAACACTGGGCATGGAGATTCACACCCAGCAGCAATCAGCACCACATACCACAGTGCCGGGCGTGGAGGCAGAGGCAGGAGGATTGCTGTGATGTGAGTTTGAGGATGAGCTCAGGGCCAGCCTGAACCATAAAGCGAGACCCTGTCTCAAAAAAACCTAAAAAAAAAAAAAAAAAAAATCAGGAATCAAGATTGAGTCCTAAAATGAGCTACACACAAAATAATTTTAGTCTTGGGCCAAGGATTTAACTCAGTGGTTCCAGCGCCTGCCTTGCAAGTGCAAGGGCCCAGGTTTGATCCGGTAACCACATACAACAATGCCAGGTAATGACGACTCACACCCACCAGCAATCAGTACCACATAACACAATGCTGGGCGTGGTGACTCATGCCTGTGATCCCAGCACTCAGGAGGCAGAGGCAGGAGACTGCTGTGAGTTCGAGGCTAGCCTGCGCTATATAGTGAGCTCAGGGCCAGCCTGAACTACAAAGTGAGACCCTGTCTCAAAAATAGTAATAATAATTTTAGTCTTATGTCCTCTAATAACAAAGGATCATAATTCATTTCTGAGGGGTTTTTTTGCCTGTTTATAAGTGAAATTTTTTAAACAAGGAAAAAAAATGGTGCCTGTAATGTCTTTTAAAGAATAAAAGAAAAACAGTTGCTTCAGACTATTTTTATGAGAAGTTGTAAGAATTTTTTAGATAAAAAGCAGTACAAAGTAAAAAAAAAATTGACAGAATAAAAACAACAGTTTGACTAACTGTTTAATTGTAAAAAGTTATTCAGTGTGTTATATACGTGTGCCAACTCCCCATAATGAAGGCAATCATTATGTACTACAAATAAGTAGTACATATTTGTACTATAATGTACTATTATACTATAGTACTATGTACTATTTGTACTATTTGGAAATAAGTACTAATAAAAATAAAGAATAATAATTATAAGACAGTGATTTGAAATACAATCGTAATGATAGTTATGCTTTATTTTTCAGCCAAGGACTGTTCCCCAAATGACTCTGCCATAAGAACATGCCTCTCTTGGGGGCCTCCTGCTCTATCTTTGGGTCTGACCTCGCTCTCTGAAGGAAACATGAGCTGGTGGTTGCAGAGCCATCACACGTGGGACACAGCCCACCTTGGAGCACTGACCCAGGCACTTGGGCGTGCCGGGGGTGAGCTTTAACTGGGGACAGGCCCTGAGGCCTCATTGGACCCACCCTTTCACTAATAAATACACATTGATTAATGAATTGCACCCACAAAATAGGGCAGGATTCACTAAACAATAAAGGATAAAGTCAAAAGATTCAGAGTTGCTCATAGCAGAGTGGCTGTCTAGTACAAGTGACAGGCACTCTGCTATGAACACGCACAAGAGTGTGAGTTCTATCCCCAGTACTGCAAAATAACAACCCCACAAAGACTTTATTTTATTTTTGAGACAGTGTTTTACTGTGTAGTTCAGGCTGGCCTTGAACTCATGATCCTCCTGCCTCAACCTCCTGAGTGCTGGGATGACAGACATATGCCATCACACCCAGCACAAAGATTTTATTTTAGAATTTTGAAATAATTTCATACTTATAATTGCAAAAATGACACAAATGTTTCTTATATAACTGATACAATAACTAGACCCAGAATCCTAACGCTGGTATCATTAACTAACCTGAAAGCCTTATTTGAACTTCATCATCTGTCCCTTGGCACCCCTTTTTTTTTTTTTTTCAGGATCTCACACTACATTCAGTTGTCCTGATGCTTTGGTCTCTTTGATTCTAGCACAATTCTCTAGTCTTTCCTTGTCAATCATGACTTAGGCATTTTTGAAGTGTTAGTCTGTAGAACAGCAGTGACCAGCATAACTTTCTAGGATGACTGAAGTGCTGGCCAGTTCCAGTATGACGAGCATTAGCCAAATGAATTTAACATTTGAAATATGGCTAGTGGAGCTCAGGAAGTGACTTTTAAATTTTATTTAATTTAATTGAAATAACTACATGTGGCTAGTAGCTATTACTTGTCGCCTCACAACTTAGCTTTAGATTGTGAATTTTTGATAATAAAGCAGACATAGAGCCGGGGAGTTAGCTCAGTGGTTCCAGCGCCTGTCTTACAAGCGCAAGGACCTGGGTTCGATCCCCGGTAACCATATACCATACTGGGAGTGGAGACTCACGCCCAGCAGCAACCAGTACCACATACCACCGTGCTGGGTGTGGTGGCTCACGCCTGTAATCCCAGCACTTGGGAGGCAGAGGCAGGAGGATTGCTGTGATGTGAGTTAGAGGCTGAGCTCAGGGCTAGCCTGAACTACGAAGTGAGACCCTGTCTCAAAAAACCAAATAAAATAAAATAAAACAAGATAATAAAGCAGACATGAATTTGTTCTCTTCTCTATCTAGATTTTTAAAAGTTGTTGACAGGAGATAGGGCCAGGAAAAAAAAGTTGTTGATAGATCCCAGGCCAAGAAACCCAACTGTTTCAATCCCCTTCAAGGTCCAGCAAAAATAAGGGTTAAAACTGTATTTGGAAGGTAGTCTCCACATTCCCAGGACTCTTTCTGCAAGAATTAGATCTGAGAAAGTGGAGTCACAAGCAAGATGAGGGCAAGATTACTTCTTCAACTAACCAACATTAACCTTCTCTTCCATGAACAAGGGGAGCTGGCTCTATTATAGTTGAGGCATGATTTAGAACACCTTGTAAATGCCAAAGGTTATAATGTATCGACAGGGCCATCAAGTATAGTAATAAGATCTCACAGAGAATTGTTCCCACCTCCATCTCCGAGATTCAGTTTGGAAACACTGGTCTTGGAGCCAGGTGTGTAATCTTGTATGTGATCCTGGGGCCAAATCTTTTATCCTCTCTCCTATTAAAATTGAGATAGGGGCTGGGGATTTAGCTTAGTGGTTCTGGTGCCTGCCTTGCAAGCGCAAGGGCCTGGGTTTGATCCCCAGTAACCAGATACAACAATTTAGGATATGGAGACTCATGCCCACCAGCAATCAGTACCACATACCACAGTGCTAGGTGTGGTGACTCACACCTATAATCCCAGCACTCGGGACGTAGAGGCCAGAGGATTGCTGTGAGTTTGAGTATGAGTTCAGGGCCAGCCTGAACTACAAACCCTGTCTCTCAAAGGAAAAAAAAATGCAATAAAGTGTAACAAATTTATGTGTATCACTGTGCCATTTTTACATGCGGTATATTCCCACCACTCACATTGAGATGCTGAACATTTCCACCCCCAGCCAAGGTGTGTTTCCCTTCTTCCAGATGATTTTCTCACTGGTAACTAGTAATAGGATTTCTCTTTGCAAACATTAGTTTTACTTACTGTTGTTGAGATTTATACAACCAGAAGTAGACAACATGTTCTCTCTCACGTGTGGCTCCCTCAGACAAACACCATTAGGCACCATGAATCTTTCCATGAAGCCCATTCACCCATGTGGAGGACTATTCATGACATATGTTGTGTGTATCAAGAGTTTGTTCTTGAGCCAGGGATTTAGCTTAGTGCCACTGAGCCTGCCTGGCTAGTGCAAGGTCCTGAGTATGATCCCCCGTACAAAAAATAAAAGACGTTCTTGCTGCTGTATGCAATTCCATTTTGTGGGTATAGCATTTTTTCTTTTCTTTCATCCTGCCGACTGACATGTGGACTGCTTCTAGAATTTGCCTATTCTGAATAAAATCAGCCCAAATATTATCTAGTGTGTTTACTTCTGGGTGGATGCATATCCAGAAGTGAAACTGCTGGGTCACAGGCTTAGTATAAGAATTAATTTGGTGGGGCCGGGGATTTAGCTCAGTGGTTCTGGCGCCTGTCTTGCAAGCACAAGGGCTGGGGTTTGATCCCCAGTTAACTACATACAGTACTGGGTGTGGAGACTCACGCCCAGCAGCAACCAGTACCACATACCACAGTGCCGGGCGTGGTGGGTCACTCGTGTATCCCAGCACTCGGGAGGCAAAGACAGGAGGATTGCTGTGATGTGAGTTTGAGGCTGAGCTCAGGGTCAGCCTGAAGCACAAAACGAGACCCTATCTCAAAAAAAAAAAAAAAAGAATTAATTTGGTAAGTAATCATTCAACTTTGGTAAGAATTATTCAACAATTTCCCAACTCTCTTTAAAACAGAGAGACTAAAACTACCTGGTTATTGTGAGGCTAGTCCATGGACCCATAGGTGTAAAGTGTTAAATCCTATACCTGGACACAGTGGGCATTCAGTAACCGTTGATCTATGCCCAGGTAGTGTCCTCTGCTCAGGCAGAGGATGGGCTCATGGATGGTAAGCACTGCAGAAGTACCGGCCCTAGGCCCTTGGGAAGAAAAGGCCTCTTCCACGCAGCCCTCACCGCTCTCGGCTGTGTTAACCTCGTTCTCCAGTCTCTCCTGCATCCTGGGGCTCAGCGCATATACATCGTCGCAAGGCTAGACACTCATACCTTGTGACCTTGGCAGGTCACCCGATGTCTACTGAACACTATCTGCCTGGCTCTGGGAGCGCAGGAGCAAACTACAGGAAAACTCTCGCTCGGAGTACCTAACTGGAAGTGGGTGGGGATTGTTCCCCTGTGGGAAGCGTAGGAACGGAATTCCAAACCGGTAGATGACTTGAGGAGGGCCGTCCTATCGCTTGTTGGCTGATCCCTGAATTTGGATTTCCACGAGTAGTCCAATAGGGAATGAGAAAGAAATAATTACTCCCTCAAAGCCGCACCGCCCAACTGGGCGTTTCCAGGCCCGCCCAACACGGCCAGGCACCCGCCCCCGCCACGCAGCCAATCACGTGCTCCCTAAAAACCCCGCCCCACCTCCTGACCAATGGGTGCACAGTCCCGGCTTCTCCCCGCCCCTCGTCCCTGGGAGGGCTGGGCGCAGGCCTCTGCGATCTTCTGGTTGCCGGGTCGTTCCTGCTCTAGGTAAGGTCGCTGCCCCTATGCTCGGCCTCCTGGTCTCTGCTTGCGCCGACGCCCTTCGCGGAGGCCAGAGCCCAGCGGGACTAAGAGTCCGCCGGGTCGCTTACAGGGTGGGGCGCGCTGCAGTCCTGGAAGGGACAAAGAGTGCGCGGGACTACGGGACCCTGAGGTTGGGGATTCTACGGGCCCTGCCCGTGGCGTCCAGAGTCCAGAAAGACGGGGATGTGGCACAGGGCGCCTGGGGAGGTCGGAAGAAAGGTTGGGCCGGAAGGAGGCGGACTGAGATCTTCCATCGAGGCGGAGCTGAGTGCGCCGACCCGTGGCGGCCACGCTTGAGACAAGGCCGCTTCCTGACCCCGGAGTAGTGACGGTTCTCAGTGGTGACATATGCTCAGAACAGCCTCCCTGGCCCCTGAGGTCCTGGGTCCCGCCCAGGAACCCGATCCGAGGCTGTGAGGCCTGTCCCTCGGGAGGGTGGCTGTTTCCGCGACGCACTTGGAGATTCTCTGAGCTGTCAGGTCGGAAACTTGGCGGTGCAGGACTCTACCACCTCTTTTTTTGTGAGTTTGGAAGGAGGTGCCAGGGAACGGATGGAAACAAAACAAAGCAACAACTTTATGTGTATGGATTCTGTAAAACTTTTAACATAACTTGAAGGACAGTCTATTAACCAGGGAACCGAAGGTAACGTTAGTGGACACAGGCTAATGACCTACGCACTGTCCGAGACGATCTGCATTTCTCCAGAGAGAAGAGATTAAATTTTGCGTCCCCTCTGATCCACCCTCACAGACCCTTTCTCACCCCTGCGGTGACCTTAGGCCCGCCCTCGCTCGAAGGCGGGAGGCTGTGTAGCTCTCGCTCGCTCCATGCAAGGGCCTCTATGCCCTGCAAGATGTGTGCTCAGCTTCAAGGAGGCAGCTATTCTTGGGTCCTGCATGGACCCTGACCAGGTGTGTAACTCCCCCTCTTCTGAGACTGTTGCAAGGGCTAAGCGAAAGAATCATAAGATAAGCCCTCAATTAACAGTGGACAAATGTGGGCTTCTTTTCCTTTTGGTGGTGCCACATGACCCACCCATCTGTGCTTTTAGGCTGAGGTTGGTCTGTGGCAGACTTCAACTGATTCCCTCTTGCTTACCTATCTTCCTCGGGAAGAGAAGTTCTTCATAAACCTCTACTGAGTTCTTTGTTCATGTCCTGAGGACTTGGAAGACTCCCACCTCCCTGAACTCCTGACCTCTTGTCCCTCGTTCCTGACGTACCAGGAATGTGGCTGCTGCTCCATATCCCATGTGGCCAGGGTGTGGCCTCACAGCAGCTCGAGATACTTTCTGCTCAGTAGCATTGTCTCCCCGAGGTTTCATGCATGCTGACACCTGCTGAGTCCCCTCTTCTACGTCTGTCTCCTTTCCTACCGCACAGTACTCTGGAAATCCAACAGCATTTAAAGCTTCACTTGTTTAAATGAGCCCCTGAGTTCCCTCTTCACCATACCCCTCCCCTGCCTCCCAGACTGGTGAAGGGAATCTTTCTCTCAGCCAGGAGCCATGGTTCTTCCCCCTCCCTTACCTCTTGCATCCACCAAACACCAGGAGTCACTGCCCAGTCTCTGGCTCTCTGACTGTACTGCTCGTGTCTCCCCTGCTGTGGCCTGCTGGTTCCTCTCCCTGCTTCGGGCCTTGGCCCCCTACAGTCCTCACTGCTGCTGTTAGGTCCGTCAGCTTCAGCTAGTCTTGGGTCCTTCAGTCCGTTGCTGGTAACCTGTTTCACTCCAAATAAAACCTATATAGGGCTGGAGATTTAGCTCAGTGGTGCTGTGCCTGCCGGGCAAGTGCAGCTCCTAAGTTCAGTTCCTGGTACTGGCAAAACAAACAAACACAAACCCCATAGATCTTCCTTATAACACTCTATAGGGGTGGCGCCTGGCTACCATCATGACCTTGACTGCTGGCTTTTTAAAAAAATGATTTTATTGTTACATTTTTATATACACATCATGATCACAATTGACATGGAGAGTTTGTACCAGTGCCTGACAAAACTTAATTCTTGTTTTTTCCCATTCCCCTGCCCTTCCAACCCTCCCACCCCCTATACACATAAACTTTGTTTCCTTTTTTAATCATCAAATTTTTTCTTACCCTTTACATACCCCTACCCCCTTTTCCCTTTGAATATTTTACTATTTCACAGTGCCTAGCATATATTTTAAAACTCATTTACACCTTCAGTTCCTCATACCAGAGAAAAGACACAGTAGACTGCTGGCTTTTTAAGCTTCAACCCTACTGGCCTGCCTTCTGCTGCAGAAGCATGTCAAGCTCCTTTTCTCTCGGGACTTTGCCATTTGCTATGGCCCCTGCCCAGAACCCCAATCTTCTGGGAGCTGAAAATGTCCCAGCTCAAATGTCTCCAGCTGACAGCGGATCCCTTGGACACCTAGTTAAAGCACTATGTCCTTCTCCAGTGCTAGGTCTTATTGCATGGCTTTATTTTTGTTATAACCTGTGTTACTTCCTGGAATTCTTACTCAGGTCTCTATTTACCACTCTGTCCCATCCCATCGACTATAAAGTGGATGATAGCATAGACCTTTCCATCTTATTCCATTGCACTCCCTGATGGAGAGGCAAATGAGAAACAAGCAAACATCTATAATTACAAAATGTGGTAAGTGCTCTGTAAATTATCCATTTGAGGCCCTTGATTTTTTGTGTCTGAACTTCTGCATGGTCAAAACAAGTCATTTTGAGGAAAAGCCTGGAAAAAGCTGGTCACTAGCCCTGGGTAACACCAATAGTTCCCTTAGGATAGGAACATATGTGTGGTAGGCTTCAATGCTGCTCCTGTGGTCATATTCCTGATCCCAAAGATCTCAGTTTTTGCTCTTCTGGTTGCTAGCAAGCTTTTAGAAAGCCTTCATCTTTATAGCAGGATTGGCCTATATTATTGCCTTGGGCTGGTTTTCTCCTTTTAGTGAAACCAAAGGGAGCATCTGTAGGCAGTCCGCTTGACATCTTGACACGCTGCCATAGGCCCACGTGCTTTCATGGGCACAGCAGGCTGGGGCACATGCACACCCTCATCCTGCATATGTGAGGAGCACATAGGCCCTTCCCAACCCTGACCAACCTGCTGAGAAATGGAGCCTAGATCTTCTGCATCAAATTCTCTCTGGTCATCAGTTGGTTGTTAAGCAAAGTCTTTGAAAGGCCTCTGGGACCAGACAGTAATAGCATAGGATGTTTAAAGAAATTAAAGATCACAGGAAAAAAAGAAAAAATTCCAAAAAGTTGAGAAAGAGTTGTCTTTCATGCCATGCCACTCCCAACCCGGTTGCCACGTGTGATCTCTTTTCTTCCAGCCTCTCCACCTCTCAGTCCATCTGCCTCACACGGAGCCTGGGTCCTCTCTGCAGAAGCTGAGCAGCCATGGCCTCCGCTGAGGAGAAGACCTATAAGTTTATCCGCCACAATCATAGTAATTTTTGCCGTGTTGATGTTCTGGAGATTCTTCCTCACCTGCCATGCCTAACACCCAGTGACCAGGTGAGCCAGGGAAGTGACAGCTGTCCTGATTTGGGATCGAGGCTACGGAAGTCCAAGCTCAGCTCCAACCAGTTCTTTGCCCAAGTCAGGGCCGACTCCTTTCCCTCTGCCCTGTGTTTTGCTTTTTGTCCTAGCTGTTTCTCTACCTTTTATGTCGTGTGGTTTGGGTGTTTTTTCCCTGACTTCACTTACTCCCTCTTGTGTTGTTTTTGTGTAGTGCTCAAAACCACGATACCACTATCCAGAGAGTTCAGGCTCAGTTGTTTAACTTTCCCTAGTTCCAAGAAACTTCTCTTTCCTTCCTCTCTCTTGTCCTGGTCCTACTCAGTTTTGACTCCATTTGTCACTGGACCTTGTCCTGACAGAGCACCCTGGGACTCAGCCTTGAGAACTCTTAGGTGCCAGATTGCTCTTGCCCCAGCAGGACTTGCTGCCAGCCTCTTGGGCAAATGAAGTGACAGAATCCCTCCAACTTTTAGCTGCTCTCAGCCCATGGAACACCCGTGTGGCACTGGTGCCTGTGGGCTCCTAGAGGCACTCAGACGTCTCGAGTGCTTTGCTTCCGGTGTGTGTTCCCTCGTAGACACCATTAAAGTGCAAGTCTGGAGCCCACAGGATTAGAGGCAGTGGGGCTACCTTGTCACATAGTTTATATTAACAGTATCTGTGGGTTTTCATTGTCATTCTTGCTGTCTGGTTGTGTTTGCATGCATCTGCATATGTGCATGCGTGTATGGTGTGGTGTGTGGGATGCAGCCCAGGGCCTCGAATGTACTGGACAGTATGTGCCAGTGAGCTAGATCCTCAGCCCCAGTTGCCTGTTTTCACATGAGAATTCAAGTCAATAGAAAAACTGCGGCTGCTGCCATCTTCTGAGACTCCTCAGTGCTCCCAGCCCCCTCGTTTCTCCTTCCTGGCTGTCTCTCTTCTTCTTTGCATCCTTTCCTGTCGTGGTTGTCACATACTGTTTCCTTCTCTGCTCATCCAAACCTTTTCCTGTGCTTTGGCTGGGGGCTTTGTGAACCCGAGGCTTTTCTTGGATTAACGGGCTGGAGTTCCTGCCCCACTGCTATAGGATCTCTGCTGCTTTGCTTCTGCTGAGTCTGCTTCCTCATTGTAAAGCGCTGTCATCATGGCGTTAAGTGAGGCGATTCCGGCCAAAACGTGTAGACAGCAGGGGACCTGGTCACGGTGTCTCTTGGCAGTGCTCTTCTTGTTGCTCATTGCTCCTCCTCACTCTATGCTTGGTCTCTAACCTGGCCTTGTCCTGCTCCTCGGTCTGGTTTCAGGTAGCTGCCTTTTTCTTGCAGCTTTTTTGGTGGCCCTTAGCAATGGCCCCCTCCTGGGTGGGTTAGAGGCTGAAGCTAAGGTGACCCGGCTTGAGCAGGGTGGCTGTGCTGTCTTCCAGGATCGATTGCGTGCCTCCTACTCACGCCTGGGGAACAGGGACACACTGTGGGAGCTGTTCAACACCCTCCAGCGGCGGACGGGCTGGGTGGAGTCCTTCATCCGGGCACTGAGGGACTGTGAGCTGAATGGGCTCGCTGATCAAGTGACTCATGTGTACCAGAGCTCCCAGCCTGGTGGTGAGCTCCCCGCCCCGCCCCCTCAACCCCTGCTGGTTTCCCACTTGCCCTCCTCTCCTGCCCTCCCCCATTCTTCCTGTCCTTGTCACCCTCCTTCACATAGCTCCCAGTGGTAGACACACTGGGATGCATGTCCCAGGTGAGCTGTGTCCCTTTGGCCAAATCCCTTAATTTCCTGGAGCCCCAGGGAGCACTGTCTGTCCCTTGGGGCTGTGGTACACAGACACCATGGAAGCACCTGCTCCAGGAACACATGGAACTCCCTCTCATTTCCGTTCCTGTCCCCTCTCCCACCTGTTTATTCACCCTCGCTCTCTCTGCCTGTCTTCTCTCCTCTTAGTTTCCCTCCCCCTTTTCTCTTCCTCTCATTCGGTGCCCCCATCACCCCCAGTCCTAAGAGGGGACTTCGTGGGGTGGGTCCCCAGGAAGGGACACAGGAAGAACAAGCCAAGCCTACGTACAGTTCAGACTAGACACAGCCCCTGGTACTGAGGTCAGATCTACAGCTTTGGAACAGCCCAGGTTTGCTTGTATTTGTTTTTTCCTGCTCTCTTTTTTCTTTACTGGTCCTTTCACTTGTGGAGATTAACGGTGATCTCCCTCAGTACAGCTGTGGTGAGGCCAGGGCGGGTGGTGGCCAGGGCCAGTGAGGGCTGCCAGCCATGAGGAGGAGAAGTCCTGGGTCAGCCATGAGGGTTAACTGCTGATACAGCCCAGGTGGTGAGAGGCCTACGAGCCCCCTCCTGCCTTTCCCTCAGTGTCTGCTCACCTGTCCTCCCTGGCTTCTCTCTCTCTGCCCCTGTCCCTTCCCCAGTCATGCTTGTCATGGGTACATCCCGGATCAGGTCAGTTTTCGGACCTACGATGAGAGCTTAGGGGCCCCAAAGTGTCCCGGCCTTTGCTATCATGGGCACAGCCTTGCTCCCTTCTTGATATCACTGTATCTCTGCCCTCCAGGGACTCCACGCCGGGTCCCCAGCCAAGTGCAGGCACCAGAAGCTCCTGCTGAGGTTCCAGCACCCCAGGCCTCTGGTGCAACCCACAGCATCCCCCACAATGGCTACCAAGAGGAGCCAAGTTACCCGAGACCTGTCCAGGACACCCAGCCGCCAAAGCCCTCCAGAGAGGTGCGTCCTCAGTGTACCTTGGGCCTCCTACTTCTGTGTTCTTATGTGCCAGCTTCTGACCACCTTCCTTCCAGAAGCCCTCTCTGCCCTCATACGCCATGCATCACCTCTGCTGAGGGCCCCAGTGCTCCCTCTGTGGGGTGCTGTCCCACCCAGGTGCAGACTGCTGTGGTCACCTCAGAGCTCTGCCTTCAGCCAGCTGAGAGGCCATATCATGGAGGTCTCTGCAGTTGTCATAGGAGATGTTGGGCTGGGTGGAGGAACCTGGGGAGGGACCAGGAGGCCATGTGATTATTATGACTGAAGCGTGGGGGAAAGAGAACCAACTCTGTTGAGATGTGATGAGTGAGCTATGAGGTGTCCAGCGGGTGCTGAGCTGTGGCCTGGAAACCATGGGATCTGGGAGCAACTCTTGAAGAAAAACTGGGCATGGTGGCACACCCCTGTGATCCCAGCACTTGGGAGGCAGAGGCAGGAGGATCACTTTGAGTTCCAGGCCAGCCCTCTATAGTGAATTCATGGCCACCCTGAAGTATATATTGAGACCCTGTTTCCAAAACAAAACAAAGCAAACAAACAAAAAATCCCTGGATAAGAGGCTCAGTACAGTGGCAGGGCCAGAGAGGCTAGAGACCCTAATGGATGTGGTTTGTTTATTCAGTGCTAGGAATGGAACCCAGGACCTCATGTAAACTAGGCAAGTGCTGTACAACAAAGCTGCCCCCGAGTTCTGGCCTGTGGTTTCTGTGCCAGAGGGTCTGGCAGTGATTGGAAGCACTGGCCCTCTTGGTTCTAGGGCTCCAGCTGTGGCCTGTAGGAGATGCCGTGTGAACATGAGCTGCCCTTTGGCAGTTTGTGGGGCAGCAGCTGTTTCACTCATACTTTCCCTCTTACAGAGTTCAGAGCAGGCTCCAGAGGCACCCAGTTTGGGGGCCATCCCGAGGAGGTCCTCCAGCCTCAGTCCTCTCACCTCCAGCGGGGATCAGAAGCAGACCCCAGAACTGAGCAGTCCCCACGAGGGAGGTATGCATGAGTGTGTCATATGAGCACTGGGATCAGAGTCCCTCGAAGATTCTTTGGGGATGAGGCAAGGAGAGAAGAAAGGGTGTTACTTCAGAGAGCAACTAGTTCCTTAGTGGTGTACCAGTTAGCATTTGCTGTGTAATAGGCATTTCAAAAACTGTTTTTAATAGTTTAAAATCCACCCATTATGTAGCATATGGCTCACCCAGCTGGGCACTTCTGGTGTCTGCTGAGTTCTCACATGTACCCACCTGTGTTTACCTAGGCTCTGCTTCTGCCTGTCGACTAGGGTGCATTTGTTTGCTTCTATAAAACCTCTCTTCCATCCTCCCTTTGCCTCCTTCCTTCTTCCTTTTCCCCTCCTTCCCTCCTTCCCTTCCTTATTGTGTTTGTGGTACTGAGCCTGAACCCAGGCTTTTAAAGAAATTTCACCTTGAGGGCCAAGGGTTTAGCTCAGCAGTTCTGGCATCTACCTGCCAAGCCCAAGGTCCCAAGTTCGAGCCCCAGTATCACATACACAGTGCTGGATGTGGTGGCTCATGCTTGTAATCCCAGCACTCAGGAGCCAGAGGGAGCAGGATTGCTGTGAGTTCGAGGCTTGCCTGGGCCGCATAGTGAGTTTGGGGCCAGCCTGAACTACACAGTGTGACCCTGTCTCAAAAAACTAAAACAAAACAACAACAACAAAAAAGCAAGCAAACAAAAAAGCCAATCTAGATTCAAGGAGTAGGGAAACCAACTCCATCCTTTGATGGGAGGACCTGTGAAGTCATACCATACGGTGTGTGTTGTTATACACGTGTATGTGGCTGTACATTGCTGCATAGATGGGAAGAGAATTAAGTCTATTTCCGCATTCTGCCAAAGGAACTTTATAGGGATCAGCCTGGGCCTGGAGCACAGGGAAGGTCAGTACGAGGCTGGGCCAGCTGTTGGTAGGCGAGCCTTAGGGACTATCCTACCCAAAGGGGTCTCAAGTTCCCAACAATCACCAAAACCCATCATCCTTCAGAGGAAGTATAGTCTCCATTAGCCAGACTTTGGTGCCCCACCTTAGAATTATGTAGCTGCCCACCATGACTTGCCAAGCTGGCATGTGGCCCCACTGCTTTCTAGACCATAGTTCACCTGACACTGATGCTGGCCAGCCCTCAGTGCCCTGTGACAGCCACAGGCACATGGACAGTGTAAAGACTGGGAGTTTCAAGGTGCCCCATCCACCCCCCTAAGTACCTGGATGCCTTCCAGGAGGTCTTTCTGTGGGCTGTGGAGACATAGGGTGCTATGACTTCAACATGTTCCTGGATACAGGTCCCACGAAATCCTGAAGTATACGATTTAGGGGAAGGGACATCAGACATCTCTCTTGACCTTGTCAGCCTTGGGGCCTAGAGCGCACACATTTGGTTTCCTGGTGAATCCTGATACCTCCACCTTTATGAACTGTACCACCTGCTACTGTGTGCTTTCCCCGGTCAGACCTCCTCCCAGAGGTGGCTTCATGTTACTCCTGAGTTGGCTGGGCTCTGGTGCCACTTGAGTAGTGTGATTGACTGCTTGAGTCACCCTGCTGTGTTGCCCTAATTTAGGATTGCTTCTACTCAGGAAGGCGGGGAAATTGCAGAGAGGGGTACATCTGGGAGTCTATCAGGTTAAAGTTGCAAGGGCAGGAACCGAAGCCAGTAGTGTGTGTTCAAGGTAGAAGAAGAAAAAGCAGACAGAATAATTAATAACAATGAATAATGACTAAGCTTCCGGGGCACTCTTGAGACTGGACAGACTTGGGGCTGGATGTCAAGGACAGAGGGGAACTTTGGCGCCTTCAGACCTGTGAATAGAGCCTGGAGTTTCCTCTGTGTGCAAGAAACTTGGAGGTTTGGATGGAGCAGGGGCAGAGGGCCCTTCTCTGGCCCTGAGGGTAACAGTCCTACGGGGTTGTATTTGTTTCTTCCACACCTGCAGGCCCAGTCTCCAGCCCCACATCACCCAGAGGACCTGTGTCTCCAACTGTCTCCTTCCAGCCTCTGGCCCGTTCCACCCCCAGGGCGAGCCGCTTGCCTGGACCTGCAGGGGCAGCAGGAGCAGGGGCAGCGACAGCCGTGTCTGTCAGCTCCTCCTATTTCTCCTCTCCTTCTTCCACTAGCTTGCCTTCGGGCGATGCTGATAACCAGGCCAGAACCTCTGTCTGCCCCAGTGAGGCGCCCTCAGAGGTACCCGCCAGCTCTGTTACTACCAGCTCAGGGCCTTTTCCCAGCACCCAGAAGCCTGTGAACACTGTGACCTCCAAAGTGCCTGCCAGCCCAGCACCTGTCAGCACTGTGCCTTCTAAGCTGCCCACCAGCTTGAAACCCCCTGGTGCTAATGTGGTCCCCAATCAGGCACCATCCAAATTGCCTGTAAACTCAACACGTGCTGGTGTAACACCCTCCAAAGTGCCTACTAGCGTGGTGTTCACCAAAGCACCAGCCACCACAGTGCCTACCGTTGGGAAGAGCAGCAGAGCCAAGGTGAGTCCTTCCCCTTTCTAACAAAACTCACATCCCTTCCACCTGGAGAGCTTGCCTTTCAGGTGCTGTCCTTGAACCTTTCCCAGGTTCCAGCCTATCCCCCACCTCGACGAGTCCATGGCCTCCCCTGAGCATGTGGCTGAGAACCAGCCCCACACAAACCCCATGCCATGCCCTCGGGGAAGAGTCACAGACAGTCATGAGCTAAAGCTGTGGACTCCCAGGAGGGAGACGCACAGGAGCAACCTCTGCTGGCCATGTGCATTCACTTTGGATCCACACTCCCCATTAAGCTTAGCACATCTGTTTTGTGGACAAAGAAGTGGTGAGCATTTGCTCGATGCCTTGCTCTTCACTGCAGGATGTCTGGCCTGTCCCTCCATGCTCAGGCTTTGCAGATAGCAGTCCTAGGCCATCCAACCTGGAGCAGTTGCTCTGACCCAGCAGCCCTCACAGCTCCTCTTCCAAGGCCCACATCTAACCCTGCGGTGAGACCACTGCTGTCTGCCTGGAAGAACCAAGTCCATGGGGTTCTGGGATGCCCATGCTCCATGGCTCTCAGGCCCACGCCGAATGCCCCTGCACAATGGCCAGTGCACCAGGCCAGTGAGTGGGAAGAGGGCTACTCTGGAAGAGCAGTGGTACATCCCCTCTTCCCTTAGAGTGGTCGCAGTGGACTGGATCCCCAAGAGAGTAATGTTGGGCATCATGGGCCTGTTGAACTATTACTTCATGCCCTGGCCTGGGCATGGGGCCAACCTACCCTGGCTTGACTCCCTGCCACCTACAACTTCTTGCAGTACTTTCCTTTATTTCTTAGGATATCCTGGAGGCTCCAGCACCCACAGCCACTGTTGGAGGCAGCTCACCCTGGCTGCACAGCGGATCTGGGAACCTTCACTCTTCATCAGCAGTGAGCAAGCCCGGAGAGCTAACATCTCGGCAGGACAGCCAGCCATACTCCGGCTGCTCGGCAGACCTCGCCATCAGCTCCAGCAGCTCCCTGTCATTAAGGCTTAACCATGGCCCAGAGGAGAATGAATATGAGTCCTTTAGAATCCGTGTGGCTGAGGACTCCAGTGCCAATCTCATGGCTGGCAACCCTGAACCACACACTGTCTTGGAAGCCCAGGAAGAGACACGGGAGACCTACACCAGGTGGTCAGTGCCCTGGGGTCCCTGGTGTGGAGCGGCTGTGGCAGTTGGACTGGCTATGATCCTGGTGGTCCTATACCGGCGGCGCACACTCCAGTGAAGCCTTGGCCTTCTGCACCAGGCACCCGTTTTACAGTGCACTGTCCGCAGCCAGAGAGGGCCACTTTGGAGGGGAGCTCAGGGACTGCAGGCCAGTTCGAGGCTGAGCCGGGGCTTCACCCAGCCCTGGGGCAGCCTTTCTGTCCTGCTCTCGCTCTCTGTTTGTTGCTGAAGTTCCCAGAGCCTCAGACCTCATCCACCTGGCAGAGAGGGTTGTCACCCGTAAGCCCCTGAATTTTCCCTGACCAGATCTTGTCCTGTTTGCCTAAACCTGCAGATCAGGAGGAGGTGCCACTGGAGAGTACTGGGGGGCAGTTCCTCTCATCGCACCCGGCCCCCCCAGGCTAGGTGCTGACTGGGGAACCTGTAAGACCTGCTGTATCCACAGCAGCCCAGGTGGAGGCTGTCACACGGGAGCTGGGAAGCAGCTGGGTAGGGGTCTCCCAGGAGCCAGCTTTGGGTCCCTTGTCCCTCTCGTCCCTCTCACTGCCAGGCAAACCTGGAAGAAGGCCGTGATGCTCGTGAGGCAGCTGCCAGGCCCAAAGAAGACCACTGAGTCCCTCTCCAGCACGCTCTTTCTATCTGTCTCTGTCTCTCTCTCTCTCTGGCCTCTCACCTCACTTCCTATATGGGGTTGGAGTGGGCAGAGCTCAGGCCAGGTTTAAATTTCAGGTGACCCTTTCAGAGCTGTGTGGCCCCAACAGACACTCACACTGTGGTCATGTCTCCCCAGGTGCACAGTCTCAGCCCTTCTTCCCTGGGCTCTTCTGAGATTGAAGCGGGGAAGTGTTTGGCCAAGGCGGGCTTGGGGGGGTGACCACTGAGCACTCCTTTCGCTGTCCCAGCCCTCCCTCGGCCCGAGAACCACAGTGCACTGTGATAAGAGTGCCCTGTGCAGCAAGACAGCTCAGCCTGCACCGTGCTGTGCCTGTCACAAGCTCTGTGATATCTGGCAAGGTATTAACCACTGTGTGCCTCACTTTTCTCATCTGCTAAATGGGGGAGAATATCACCTCGTATTGTCAGGAGGGTTAAATGAATTGATCTAGGTAAATCTTAGAATGAGTCTTGGCATTTACTAATGGTTGGATACATGTTGTTACTATCAATATTAAATGCTGAGGACCAGCATTTACCTTCTGTTTGGCCCTCCCTTCATCCTGTACCCCGGGGAGCCGTTTGGAGGGAGGCATGACTGTTGGGGCAGCGGTGTAGAATGAGTGTGAGGGTGCATGGGACAACCAGCCACAGGCACAGCAGAAATGACTGGGGCACACTAGAGATGTCCTTTACCGTTCTCTTCAGGTAGCCTCTGCTGGACAAGTGGGAGGCACAGGCGCTGTCTCTACTTCTGGGCTCTGAAAGGGATGAGAGCTAGAGTCCATGGTAACCTCAGGAGTAGGCTCCAGGCAGCTTTTCCCTGCACTGCCCTAAAAGACTTCAGCGACCTAATGGCTTCTACTTTGGGTGCTGTTTTCACTATACTATCTAACAGGTAGAGGAATTTTGAGAAGAAGATCTCTTAAGAAGGCAATAAGCAGCCCCAAAGAGTGTTTCCGAAAGGCTGAGATTTCCACCACGGTGAGCAAGTCCTGGAAGCAGTACCTTGGGTTGGGGACAGGGAGGGTTGAGGGCCCTGCCAGCATTTTCCAATAAGGCACCAAGAAGCCGTGATTTGTCTACATTTGACAGCAGCCCCATCTTACTTGTTCGCAACCTGGAAGTTTCTCAAATGCCACCTTCAGGCAAGGGTGAGAATTGGTCAGCATCAGATCTTAGGAGGGAGTCACAAGGTGCCCTCACAGCAATGGCCTGCGTGGGCTAGAGGCCAGAGCTCAAGGAAGGGAGGGGGAACCTCTACCCACAGGGGTCCTGGCCACACAGAACTGGGGTTTGCATGAACACACTTCCCCTGGTGGGAGGGACCAGCGCCAGGTCACCCTTTTTCTCTGGCTGAAGCATTTCCCTCAAGGAGAAGCTGACTGCTTTTGCCTGACTGGGAAGCACCTGTGGGCTCTGCTTTGACCAGCTGAAGCCGGAACATGCTACTCCCTCATCGCATACCCTATAGTCTTTGGATTTAGAGTTCTCTTTAGTCAAAGATGAGGAGTCAACTGTTATTCTGCCAGGCCTCATGTCATTAATACCTTCCTTTAAGAAACTATTACAGACAGCTTTCAAATATATACAAAAACAGACTAGAACAGTCACATGTCCATCACCTAGCTTCAGTCATCTTGGCATCATGTTTGTCCCTGTCTGCTGTTTCTTTTCTCTATATAGATTCTTGGGGGAAGTCAAAATGTGAAGGGTTCAGAAAGCCAAAGAGCAGACATGAATTCGTAGGATTTGTGCCTAAGGCCGTCTGTCCTCCCTTAGGGCAACAGTAAGGAACAACAAGTCATCTAGCTCTTGGTGTCTTGGGTTCTGTGAGTGACATCTCCTTGAACTGATTTGTGTTAGCTTTCAGTGACTGACAAAATACCTGAGAAAATGAGTTTAAAAGAGAAAAGATGCTTTATGGCCCGTGATTTCAGTCCGTTGCTCTCAGGCCTATGGTGAGGCAGAATCGAGGGAGGTGGGGAGAGAGAATGAAATTTACCCTCCAAGGGCTTACGACTCCAGGGACCCACTTCTTGGCCTCAGGTTTCTGGAACCTCCTTCCACCACCCCCTCTCTCCATATACCATTTAGTGAGAAATCCATCTGAGGGTGGAGCCCTTTTGATCAAATCACCGCCCAACCTCTGCCTCTGAACATTGCTGTGTTGGGGACTAAGCCTTCAACATACAAGCTTTTGGGGTACATCTGAGATCCAAAACATCACTGGACACTCTTAGGGACAGAGGATTAAAAGGATTTGTTTAATCTTCAAAATTACCCTACGAGACACATTATGGGCCCAGTTTGCACCTGGTTTACAGATGGGAAGGAGGAAGGACTAGAGGAGACAATGTCCCCTGGTCCCCAGAGCTAGAACCCCAAGAGTAGGGTTCTATTCATCTGAAAAGTATAGAAATAAGCAAAACTGATCTTTGGTGTTCAAAGACTTAAGAATGGGTATGTCTGGGAGGGACAGAGCTGGGGAGGAGACTCCAGTGCTGGTCTACCTCCTGATCTGCATGCTGATTTCCAGCCCGCGGGGGAGAGATGTGGAAATAAATGAAGACCAACCAAACGGGAACAACAGAGAAGTCACTTAGAGTGTGACAGGTGGTCAGCCACCGTCCCTAGGATTTGTTAGGGACTCAAAGACAAACAAAGACTGGGAAACTGTATAGTGGAAAAAACAGAAGGGAAGGCTCAGGTGTGCTGCGGTCACAGGTCGTTGGCATTCGGTAACAGAGATGGGCTCACTGGGCTAATCAGGACACAAGATTATAATGAACTTTTGTCCTTCCAGGCAAGTCACTCCAAAATTCCTAAGATATAAGTCTGTCAATTGTGCCCTTGCCTTTCACCTGAAAATGGGCTCATGTTATGATAGATTCCATAGAGCCCAGACTTCTGCCCAGCCCCCAGAGCACATGAATAGAGCTGGGTGTGGTGGCACACACCTGCAACCCCAACATTCTGGAAAGTTGAAGCAGGAGGACTCACAATTTTGATTGTACCCTGGGCAACTGATTTAGATCTTTTCTCAAAATAGCAATGTAGTTAAAAAACCAAACCCAAACAAAACAAAAAGGGCGGGGGATATATAGCACAGTGTGAAAGGTCCTGGATTTAGTCCACAGTCCTGAAGGAAAAAAAAATCTACACTGGGCCGGGGAGTTAGCTCAGTGGTTCCAGCGCCTGTTTTACAAGCACAAGGACCCGGGTTCGATCACTGGTAACCACATACCATACTGGGCATGGAGACTCACGCCCAGGCAGCAGCAACCAGTACCACATACCACAGTGCCGGACGTGGTGGCTCAAGCCTGTAATCACAGCACTTGGGAGGCAGAGGCAGGAGGATTGCTGTGATGTGAGTCTGAGGCTGAGCTCAGGGCCAGCCTGAACCACAAAGCGAGACCCTGTCTCAAAAAACCTAAAAAAAAAAAAGATCTACACTGATGATCTTGGGTTTATTTCCTCAGTCATATTCCTAGAGGGTACACACTAGAAGGGCAGGCAGAGACAGAACGGAGGTGGGAGTGGTGAGGGTGGAAGTGGGCAGAATAAAATGGGTAGGAGCAGCAAAACGAAGGGATTCTAATCCTGGGTCCCCTACCCCACCCCTACCTCTGGTTGGACCAGATGATGTCAAATCCTTTTTCCTCCCGTGCTCAGCCACCAGTTCTTGGGTGTCCTTGGCCCACCGCCGGCTGCACCAGCATCCTCCACCTCCATCCTCTCTTTCCTCATCTTAGGTGCCACTGCCACACTATCTAAGTCACTGATTTCCAAGCAATCAGAAGCTGTCTTCTATTTAATCAAGTCACTTGTATTTCACGTAAGAAAAAAGAAAGAAAAATTCTTTCATCATCATGTATAGCTGGAAATAAGCTTCTTCAAGGCCTATCCAAAGGAACCAAGGGAGAGAGAAATGGATAATTATTGCAAGAATTACTTTATTTTTTCCCCACTTGCTGTCACAATGAAGTCCTTAGAATTATGAGCCCATGGACACTTGTGTGCAATAATTCTGTTATCACTGCTTCTAAAACCAGGGATCCTTTAATGCTTTCTTTATTCAGCCCACAGTTATGAGGTCTGCACTGGCCAGGAGCCTGCTCCTAGTGAGGCTGCTGCAATGAACAGAAACAGAACTTTCCATTTGGGGTGCTGTCTGTGACCCCCCCCCCCGCCGAATTTGTAATACTCCTGTGTCAGCTTCCCAAGTAGTTTAGATTACAGACATTCACCACCATACCCAGTAAACTATCCTGTTTTCTTTTGATTTGCAACATTATTTTCTGCCTTTCTCTATGTCTTTTTCTGCTGTTTTATGGCCTTGATCTAACCTTACCCTTGGTTTGGGGCTCCAGGCTCTTTCTGAAGTGCTGTTCATAGTAGCAGGGCACAAAGCCTCCAGCCTCCTCTGTAGTTTCCCTCTTAGTATTGTTACCAACTTAATAGTTCTGTCAAATTGACTTTAGTTCATACAACAATGCAAAACAATTGGTCACTGTATTCAAGTTGGAGGAGGACACTTTGTTCTGGATTTTTTTTTACCATGTGCAGGATGAGTCACCAAATTACTGAGGAAAAGGAGAGCACATCAAAAGCAGAGCTAGAGTACTACACACTGCTACTCAAGACCATTGGCTAATGGGCCCTATCAATGGACAGCATCACGAGTTAATCATCAACACTTTCTCACAGTCATATAACAGTCATATAACATCATATAAGTTATAAGTTATGTAAGTTATGTTATAAGTCATATAAGTTATAAGTCATATAACAGTCACATAACATCTAAGGCAACTTGTAAGGAGGTTGTATGAGACAGTGTTTTGTCACCGTGACAAAATACCTAAGGGTTCTAACTCATACAGTAAAGGGAAAAGTTTTTACTTTTAAGGTGAGAGACTTAAGAAGTATAAGAAAGAAGTATACTTAAGAAGTATAAGTAATTAATTTAACTTTAACCTATGAAGCCCAGACAGGAATGTATTGGTCCAACAAAGACAGAAGCAGGTGGGATAAGGAGAACTGGGAAACATGCCTCTTCCCTGTTTTGTTCTCCATCTGGTGATTCTTGGATCTCACTGTAGACTAGCATTTTCTGCTTCTTTGCATGAAGAATGTGGCATCACACTTGGAAGGATGATCCTTTTTGGAAGGTGCTAAGGTTATGAATTACAAACACACAGTTATGGGAGCCTGATCTATGACCTGTGAAGGTGGAAACTTTTTTGAAGAAGTGAGAACACTTGAGAGATGGGCAGGTATCAAAGATTGTCCACTCTCGCTGAATGTGGTGTCACATGCCTGCAATCCTGGCACTTGAGGGCTGACGCAGGAGGATGACTACAAGTTTGAGACCAGCCTGAGCTACTCAGTGAGATCAAGGCCAGCTAGCCCTACAAAGTGACAGCACCCAAGATAGTCTACTATGATGCTGTCGGTATTTTTAGGGATCCTGGTACTGTCATTGTAATGATTGGTTACTACACTGTGTGTATGTGCACTCTGTGAAAGGTCCAATACGGGATACGAAGATGCAAACTCTTACTCTAATAGTTCTTATAATCTAGTTAGGATTATAAAAGGTACACTAAGACTTTGTAAGGCAAAGAACTATAAGATAAATACCACTAATAGTGACATAAAAGATTGGAAGTGTCAGAGCTAATGGTCGTAATCGATGTCTTCGAGGAAGAGGTATCATTTTGGTGTGACATGGGCATTTGGTTGAGTTTTTCTTCTTTCCTTTTCTTTTTTGAGACAGGTTCTCCCTTTGTAGTTCAGGCTAGGCCTGAGCTCACTGTGTAGCCCAGGCAAGCCTGGAACTCATAGCAATTCTCATTGTTATATGTGATTACTTGAATTGAACTAGGGACCCTGTGCTTCAAGGCAGGCACCAGAACCACTGAGCTGAATCCATGGTCCTCTTTTTTCTGGTACTGTCATTGTAATGATTGGTTACTACACTGTGTAGTAGAGACAGATGTCACACAAATGAGTTGAGAGATGTGCTTGAACATGTGGGGCAAGCATATGGGAAGTACTGAAGAAAAGGGAGATGTGGAGTTTCTTGTATGTTAACTTGAACTTAGTAGATGAAGAATTAACAAAACTTTTTCAACAGAGATGGGATTATAAACAAAACAATCTTAATGGGCTTGGGAGCCTGGGGAGGAGGGAGCCTGTCAGAGCAATGAAGATAAAGTCCTGGTCAGCACTTCTGGTCTGTGATAGCCTTCTAGACACACATGACTAGTGAACACTTGAAGTGTGACTTGTGCTGTGGGTCAAAATATTTTAGATCTTCTGGATTAAATAAAATACCATTAAAATTAACTTGTTTCTTGGGTATGGGTAGAGAAACTTTTTAAGTTATACATGTGATTTGCATTACATTTCTCTTGAACAGGATAGTGCTGAATTCAAGTAAATAAGAGAAAGAATTAGGTTACAGCAACAAAAAAAGGGCACCACTATTGAAAGTAAGGAAAGTAGGGAGCTGGGGATATAGCTCAGTGGTTCTGGTGCCTGTTTTGCAAGCGCAAAAGCCCGGGTTTGGTCCCGGTAACCACATAACAATACTGGGCGTGGAGACTCACCCCAGCAGCAATCAGTACCATACACCACAGTGCCGGGTGTGGTGGCTCACGCCTATAATCCCAGCACTCGGAAGTCAGAGGCAGGAGGTTTGCTGTGATGTGAGTTTGAGGCTGAGCTCAGGGCCAGTCTGAACCACAAAGCGAGACCCTGTCTCAAAAAAGCTTAAAAAAAAAAAGAAAGTAAGGAAAGTAGGAAACAACTTTGTTTTCATTAGTGGGTTTTTTCATGCTTCATCTCTCTCGCAGTGCTGGGGACCATTGGGAAATGCTAGTACTCTATTATTGTGCACTACCCCTAACTTAGCTTCTTGATTTCAGAAGACAGATGTTTCTATAAAAAGATTTATTTGGAAGTGAAAATAATACCACGCATCAGCTTTCAAAATGTTATAACAGGCAAGTGCTTTCTGTATTTTACATTTTGTTTTGCTTTGTTTTTTTTTTGTGTGTGACTGTCTTGATGTATAAAAAAAAAAATAAGTTTTTCCCAGGTTTGAACAAGCTCCCCATCACCCTCCCCCCACCTGTACCTCTGTGTTCTAGTACAGGTGAAATAAGCAACTCTGACCCATAAACAAACTTTATGTCACATTGTTCTCACGAGATTCACAGAGCTCTGTCTTCAGTGTAAATTACAAAACTGTCCATCCTTATTTCTGTAAACTTGCTTGCTACTTCACTAGAAAGACCAACCTCTTCCATCAAATATATAAAAACTGGCACTTATTTGTTTGAGGTTCTTTGGACATCTTTCCGTTGAGCTTGTGTTCACCTAAAATCTAGGATAAAATCTGTTTCCCAGTAATCTCTCATCTCTTAAATCCCACAACAGTTTAGGCTGGCTTTGAATTCACTATATTGCCTTGGCTGGCCTCGAACTCATGGTGATCCTCCTGCCTCAGCTTCCTGAGTGCTGTGACTGCAGGCATATGCCACCATGCCTGTATCATGTCAATATTAACTAGAGTAACAGATCTAACACATGATATATAAATATAAAAGAATTGACAAGATTAGCTTCAGTGGCTAACCACAGAGGCAGACAAGGAAGAATTCGAAAGGTCTGTCTGCACTGTGGAGACCACTGAATTAGTTGAAGGTCTGGAGCTCACTGCAGTGTCCCGTGCAAGTTGGTATCAGGAGGCAAACGGGTCTGCGGTGGAAGACTGAGGAGTCTGGGCTGGAACCCAGGAGAAAATGTCAAGGTGAAGGGGAGACTGGAGCTCCTTTCACACACGGACAGCCCTTTTGCTCTCTTCACACCTGCCTCTGTGGACAGTCACTGCAAGCCAATCTTTTTTTTTTTTTATACTGTGAATTAAACCTGGAACCTTGTTCTTCTGAGGCAGGTCCTGGAACCACTGAGCTAAATCCTCAGCAAAGAGTTAGATTGGGGCAGATTTTTCTTTTTTGGGGGGAAGAGGTACTGGGCACTGAATTCAGGACCTTGTGCTTGTGAGGCAGGCATCAGAACCACTGAGTTAAATTCCTAGCCTTTTTTGTTTGTTTTTGTAGAACGAGGGACTGTAAATATTTATATATTTTTACATCTTATATCTCTTTCTCTCATAAACACTGACTGACACATTATTTCAGGTATTTTGTGACAACAGAAAGTTGAGACATAAACTCACTGTATTTCATCTTGAATTTTCTTGCTGTATTCTCCTGAGACCAGTTGAGAATTATTTGGAAAAAGCAGTCAGTACTTTCACCTTGCCTGTGAGTTGTGATGAGGCCACCAGAAGTGTCTAAGCCATACTCTGTACATGTGCATATGCACATGTAACACCTATCTATACCTCTCTATCCCTCAGTGGACTCTGGGGCAGGAGCCAGGCCTTGGAGAAGTATCTGGGTGTTTATGAATGTCGTGTTCTTCATGTCTTCATCCTTTGAGAGAGACGGCAAATAGGTAATATTCTCCCAAATTCTTCACACCATTATGCTCTAGAAAAAAGGCCTTTAGCTTGACAAGGCCTACTACACACCTGTGTAAGTGTGGCACTGATGGAGCCCAATGAATGGAGAAAGAATGTCGTCTGTTAACCTCTGTGGCTGGGCACCTCGTGATGATATCTTCATTTTTACTCCCTATTGATGATCTACTTTAGCTGGAAGAAAACTCAGTGGGAAATGAGGTCTGTCCCCTGACTCTTACAGAGTAGACATATACAGGAAAATCACTGAGGGCCAGAGGACATACTGGGGCTCCAAGATGCCTCCAAAGGTTCTCTCTCTCCTGATCTCCACACTCTAATGCAGGACTGACCTGTATAATAATAAGACCTTGCATGAAGGATGTGCTATGACTTCCAGGAGAGGTCACAGAAGACACTGCAACTTCTGTCTTGCTTTCATTAAGTCCTGGGAAGCCAGCCACCATGGTGGGAGGACCCTCAAACAACCCAGAGGCCCAGCTTGCCACCCATACAGGTTGGGTGATTCCTCTAGCCCAGTAGATACTGGCCTCTCCCCATGGGGTGAGTGAGAAGAGTGACAAATAATTTAACAACTTGTTCTATCTCTGTCTCCTTCTCAAAATAAACACCTATTTTAATAACCAGAGAGAATGGAAATTTTTTTCCTTCTTTTTTTGGGGGGAGGGGGCAGGGTCTCACTTTATAGTCCAGGCTGGCTTCGGACTTGCAGCAATCCTACCTTAGCCTGAATGCAGGATTTACAGTTTGTGAGCCACCCTGCCAGGCTCATTTCACTTAAAAAAAAAATTTCAAAGTACATGGATGGCCAGGAGGTCAGTGCCTTACAGTGGACAAAAACAAGGACACTACCAGTTAGCCATTATTTATTGGATACACATATAACAACTGGAGGGAGTATCAGGTGTCTTGGGGTGGCAGCAGCCATTCCATGATGATGAGGCTTATAAATTGATGAGGGTCTTAGGTTCTGAGGATCTTAAGTTAATGAGGGTGGGCTGGGGATTTAGCTCAGTGGTTCTAGCTTCTGCCTTGCAAGCTCAAGGAGCCGGGTTTGATCCCCGGTAACCACAGACAATACTGGGCGTGGAGACTCACGCCCAGCAGCATCCAGTACCACATACCGCCCAGCAGCAACCAGTACCACATACCATAGTGCCGGGTGTGGTAGCTCATGCCTGTAATCCCAACACTCGGGAGGCAGAGGCAGGACTGCTTTGATGTGAGTTTGAGGCTGAGCTCAGGCCCAGCCTGAACTACAAAGCGAGACCCTGTCTCAAAACACCTTAAAAAAAAAAAAGTTAATGAGGGTGGTACAGAGAGCATTCTTACAATAGTAGGTGGGACAACATGGCAGGCTAATAAAGAACTTGTCCTTCCCCCGGGGTGAAACCTTTCCCTTTTTAAAACTACTATTTGGTTCCAGAAGAACCAGGATGTCTTCAGCTGATGTACTCTTGCCCTTGAACGTCATAGTATCACAGGACCATGGAGGCCTCAACTTGTGATCAGAGGCAAGCTGGAGTTATGTTTCCACATGTCACAATGTTTCCACATGTCACAGCTCATTTCACTTTTTGAAAATAAAATATAAGCTTGGGCCAGGGATTTAACTTAGTGGTTCCAGCACCTGCCTTGCAAGTGCAAGGACCCGGGTTCGATCCCCGGTAACCAAATACAATACTGGGCGTGGAGACTCAAACCCAGCAGCAATCAGTACCACCTACCACAGTGCTAGGCCTGGTGGCTCATGCCTGTAATCCCAGCACTCAGGAAGCAGAGGCAGGAGGTTTGCTGTGATGTGAGTTTGAGGCTGAGCTCAGGGCCAGCCTGAACTACAAAGTGAGACCTTGTCTCAAAAAAAAAAAAAAAAAAAAGCTTAATTATAGACTTGTTTATTTTCCTCCAATCCAAATCTTCAATTTCTCTTTTTATTTTTACTTTTTTGGTACTGGGGATTGAGCTTGGGACCTTAAGCTTGCGAGGCAGGTGTTGAAACTACTGAGCTAAATCCCTGGCCAATTTCTTTTTTAAAAATTGTTTTATTTTAATATAGCACAAATATAGAAAAGTGTTCAGATTTTAAGTGAACATCTTGATAAAATATTAGTGAGCACACTCATGTAGCTACTATCTAGATCAAAGAAACAACATCCTCCTGGAAGTCTTTCATCACTCCTTTCTCCCCTTTTCCAAAAGTAAGCACGACCTTCACCTTTCACATTTTATAGTAATCCTGGACTTCAGTACAGTGCTGGAGATTTAACCCAGGTCTTGAGCATACTAGATAAGTTCTCTGTCACTGAACTACGTTTCCAGCCCCTAACTAAATGTAAGCAGAAGCACACACAGTATGCATGGTTGTGTCTCAATGGACCCTTAGAGGATCATTCAACTTATATTTCATTCTGCCTAGTTGCCCTTAGTATATGTTTCACCTATTGTTTTAAATAAACTTTATTTTTCCCTTTCTTGAGGTTATTTTGATACATTTTCAATGTATTTCATTTTTAATAAATATTATGATCACATTCAACATTGAGAATTTGTATCTGTACATGATATATCTTATTTTTTTCCCATTCCCCTGCCCTCCTGACAACTTCCCACCCCCTATATACACAACTTTGTTTCCATTTTTTTGTTTTACCATTAAGTTTTTTATTTCCCTGTACTTTTCCCTAGCTTCCTTTTCCATTTTTCCCTTTTAAATAAATCTTAATAATAGCCACAGCAAAGGTGTCATGCACTGGAGGGTGAAGTTCATATATGAGAGAAACCTCTGAATAATTTAATGGAATCTTACAAATTTGTGCTTTCTTTACATTATTACAGGTAGAGAGTTGCTGAAATCAACAGTACAGTCCTCCCTGTCCCTATCTAACCCAGGGGCTGCTGTATCCCCAGGGGCCAGCTACGTCCCCAGACCATTGCCATTTTTAAAAGATGCTTGCTTTTTGGATAAACAGTTTATCATCCAAAAATATAAAATATTGTCTTTATCTTGTTGGAGATTGGATATAAGGTGTTTGGTAAACTGTAAAAACACAAGACAAATAACAAGTGTTGTTTTTATGTTGGGTTGCATTTTGGCAGCTATAAAATGAAGCTGATTCTATCAAAGCTCCAAGAATTGAACCCAAGTAATTTCAGGTTAAGGAGGATTTCATTTTGGGGGCGAGAAGCCAACACATAGGCACTGCTGGGGAATGGAATTTAAAATAGTCATTATAGGTGTTCTCCTAGAATCCACAAAGGGTGTTGTACCTGTTGGGTTTGTAATTTCAAGTTAACAAATAGGGTTTCAGGTTATTCCTATGTAACGGATGGTAGCTTGCAGTGAGTTTGAGAATTCTACTTCAACAAACACGAGAGGTTCATCCTGCTGGTTCAGCCTGGTGCTTACTATCCCAGGCATGATGGCAGAGGTGAAGAAAAGGGCTATGTCCTAAGGGACATTACAATCTCCTAGGGGAGTACTATAAAATAATTAGTAAGCCAGATAAGCTCACAGGCCACTTCAACTAGAAAGACTGAGGGAGTGCTTTAGAGGTACAGAGCTATGCGGTATCACTGGGAGCTTGGGCAGACTTTGGCAGAAGGGATGCTTGACAGGATCTTTGGCAGATTAGAGATGTGAAGGTTTAGGGCTATAGGTGACCATTTTCTCGCTCAAGGAGAAAGCTGATTTAAAAAAACAAAAACAAAAACAAAAAAACCAACCAATCAACCTAACTAAAAACCCAGAGCAGGCTCCAAGTCCTTCTTTATCTCCTCAATACACTACACAGAAAGGGGCTCTAGGTCTTCAAAAAGCCGTCTCAACTTCCTGGCTCCTACACCCCCTCCTTCACCACAGGCGAAGGATTTATAAACCCACCTCCTTCCTCCAGTTGCCATGGAGACCAACTTGGCTCCTTTCATTCCTCTGGTACTGAGAACATCTTTCCAGCGCAGGCGAAATGGAGAGGGCTGAGCCAAGAAAGCTGGGGGAGAGTGTATCTGTACAATATAGGGACGGCGGAACCTGTTCCAGGGACAATCGGCGAGTTCAAACCTTTCCGTTTGCCTACGACAGGCGGCCACACGCCACTAGGCCTCTGAGTTCGCGGAGGTTTTGGGATAAGGGATGCCAACCTCCCCACGCGTGGGGGGTGGGCAGGGAGGAGGAGGGAAGGCGGGCTCCTCCACCCAAGAGTCCATTGGGCGGCGCCTCCATCACTCTCCCCAGGGCGACACCGCCTTCTCCTCTTAGAGGCCCGAAGCCTCCCTTCCTTCTCCACCTTCCGCCCCGCCCCGCCCTGAAGACCTCTGATTGGGTACAGTTGCGGTCAATCTACCTCAAGTTAGGAACTTGATTGGATGATTGGCCTGAGGGCCGCCCTCAACCTGCTCGGATTTGGTTGCTACGCGTTGGCGCAACGGAAGGGGCGGCCGGTCGAGGGTGCGCCTCTGCCTCGGCTGAACTGCCGCGGAGGAGGACCGGAGTTCAGCGCTGGGGGCCTGGCTAGGACGGCAGCAGTGGCTGCTGTGCATGGGAACGGGCCGGCTCGGCACGCCCATGGAGCGCCACGGCAGAGCTGCCGCTGCTTCAGCTCCATTGGCTGGGGAGCCGGAGCCCGCAGGCGTCGAAGAAAGGCGGCGGCGGGAGCCACTGCGGCGCCGTGCGAGCTGCGTGTCTGCGCCCCCGGTCGCGGCCGCGGCGGAGGGCTCAAGGAGGGACCGGCCCAGCTCCTACAGCGGTCCTGCTTCGGTCCCCCGCCAGCGCTTCGAAAGCCTCCGGAAAAAGCGGCCGCGTAAGTGCCCTGTGGGGTGCCCTGCAGCTCGCCCTGCCCCCTTCCGGCCGCGCCGCCGTTTTTCCCGCGCGCCAGCTGTGCCCCAGACGGTGATCTCACGGTGGTGGGAGGCCTGACGCCGGGCTAGAAGCATAGGTTATTCCGGCGCTGCGCCTTCGGAGTTCGGCCCCCTCCCGGCCCTCGCGGCCATCGGTACGCCCTTTCTGCTAGTTGCGGTGCCAGGACCCTTTCCTCTCGCTCCTTAGATCTTTGGGCTTTCTTTCCTCGAAGAGTTAACACGATTTTACCCTCGAGAAGTCCTTTTTTAAAAAATCATGCCTCTCGCCTCGCCTCCCCTCCCCCCATCCTTTGAATCTCCACTGTCCTCTGTGGGTTTCCAGAGAGCCACTTTCGAAGATGTTAGGTCCTTTCATCTGGCCATTTCCGGCATATTAGAAAATGGACAGCCATTCCTCGAGTTGCTCAAAGCTTAAAACTGGATTCCATGAATCGTGCTCCCTTAAGCTTTGGCTGCTTTTTTTCCCATGAGAATTCGGGTCATCTCACACTCAGATGTCTCCCGATTTCCTTCCATCTAGTTGCTGGTAGCCACAATTCAGGGTTGCAATATCCTTGTCATTAAGGCTTTTCTTATGAGAGAAGACGACATCTTCCTGCGTTTTGCCTCACTCTTCTCACAGAATCAATTTCTCCATTTTACCAGATTGCCTTTCCTGCATTATGTATTTTCTGCCTTTCTGTCTTCAGTTCCAGCCTGCCGTCTGGCCGCAGCCATTGCCACTGGGGAAAGTATCAATTGTCCCGATACTGTAATATGAGTTTTATCTTCTAGCAGCAAAGACTTGGAGGTGGTGGTTGCCAAATTCCTATTTGAGGAAATCGACTTGCTTAAATGCCGATCTTGAGAGTGAGGGGCAGTGGTAGGATGTGTATGAAGTCTGCGTTGAATAGGCTGTATCTTAGCCCTTCGGCCCAATTGTTCCTCATTGTCATCCATGATTTGGAGGATTAAATGTAGCTTTTGTTTGGTTATGGGAAGGTTATAGTTCTTCGATCTTCTTGCAGGAAATTTGGCAAACATTCTCAATCCATTATTTTTTTGGTAGTTGTCTGGTTTTTGTATTGTTTGAGGAGCTCCTGATTTTTAAGCAGTGCAAGGCTTTAGTTCTTTCGTGATTTGGTACTGTCATTGGAAATGGGTGTAAGTGCCACAGATTCAGCAAGTACGAGTCACAGCCACATAGTGCGTGAAGATTCCGAGTATTGTATTTTGGGGTTTGCAGGGGGTCCAGTCCTCATCTAGGAGCACTCATTAGCTCTCAGATTTCAGAGGTAGGAGAGAGTATTCCATTTTACAGGTGGGAAAACTGGGGCGCTGGCTAGTCAAGTGGCCACCATGAGGTGGACCAACCAGATCAAGCTTTCTTGCCTCTGGCCTTAACTACTGTGCTTTACTGAATTGTTTTTTTCTGTTTCTTCTGTTTTCTGTTTTCTTCTGTTTCTGTTTTTTCTGTTTCTTCTATCTTTGTATTCAAGGCTGTCATACGTGAGGTGGAAATTGTTATCTGTGGTGGAACTATTGAGGATAGAATTGGCGTGGAGAGTTAAGAGTGTAGATTTCCTGGGCTCACTTTGTCTTTGGAATCAGAATCTGGAGAGGGGTTGAACAAGGTGCCTTTCGAACCAGCTCTTCTTGTCATTCAAATCAGAGTGATTTAGATGGTGAAGTGGGCCGTTGAAGTAGTTCTATTTTTTTCTTTTTTTAACGGTGCTAGGGATGAAACTCAGGATCTTGGTGCTTGCTAGGCAAGCGCTCCACTGCTGAGCCCTGGCCCCAGCCCTTTGAAACTTTTAAGGAACTTAGTACCCACATATTCATGTTAGAAGATTTATATTTGGATTTGGTGTCAGATATCCATTGCATTTTCTTCACTGCCTTCTCTGAGTGTAAATTGTGAGAAGCCATCTCTCAGGTAAAGGGACCTGTAGAAAAATGAACAGGATATTGCTTGTTCTTTACATTTGCTCTTTCTGTGTAATCCATCAGGCATCTGTTATGTGGGAAGGCAATTTGTTGTGGCTGAACCTAGCAAGAGCATATTTTAACTCTGAAAGAATCCAATGATGATTAATTTATCTTTAGTAGGAAGGTTGGGTATTGAAGGTTATCACCTTTTGTTTGAGATTAAAATCCTTGTTCTGATATCATTCTATTATTATCCAAGAGACTAGAATACTTATCTAGAGGGACTAGATGGCATTTGAAACTAAGTTTCATTTACTTTTTCTTAAGCATTCTTGTGGCCCTGGTTGTTAGTCATGTTTTGTCACACATGTCCCTGGAGGAGTGTGGTTCCCAAATTGGTTGCTATTCCAGATTAATTGCAGTAATAATTTTGGGTGAAGGCCGGGGATTTATTTAGCTCAGTGGATCCAGCACCTGCCTTGCAAACCCAAGGGCCCACATTCGATCCAGTAACCACATACAGCAACGTCGGGCATGGTGACTCACGCCCACCAGTAATCAGTAGCACATACACAGTGTCGGGCGCCAGCAGTCAGGAGGCAGAGGCAGGAGGATTGCTGGGATTTTGAGGCTTGCCCCCGCTACGGTGAGCTCACTGCTAGCCTGAACTACAGAAGCGATACTCTGTCTCAGAAAAAAAAAAAAAAAGTTGGGTGAGTCTAGGCATGTGAGTGTCTTAAGGAGCTTCTCAAATTTTTGGATGAGATGAGGAGTATGTCTTTAAAATGATGAGAACATGAGATGGGGTTGTTGGCTTAGTGCTAGAGCAGTTTCTTAGTGTCCTGGGGTTCTGGATTCTATGTGTCTGTCTCTGAGCCAAGGTTTTGCTGTGTGGTACAGAACTGGCTTAGAGCCTGTGATTCTCTGGCCTTTTCTTCCTGGATTCTGGGATTAAAGGTGTGGGAAAAAATCTTTACCAGCTGTTCCTCAGATAAAGGGCTACTATCTAGAATATATAAAGAGCTAAAAAAAAATCAGCCCACCCAAATTTAATGACCCAATTCAAAAATGGGCATCTGAAATGAACAGATATTTTTCAGAGGAAGAAGTAAGAGCAGCTAAGAAGCATATGAAGAAATGCTCAACATCATTAGTCATTCAAGAGATGCAGATGAAAACAACATTGAGATTTCATCTCACTCCACATAGAATGGCTGCCATTTCA
>PVIR01012215.1:0-45288 GCA_004026965.1 Petromus typicus | reverse complement strand
GGATTGTTGTCACAAAGGTAGTCTGAGTGTTGACTTACATAGAAACAGTAACTAATATTTGACTCTGTTATAATACCAAGCAAATCAGCTACAGTAGCATGGTCCAAGACAAATTAGATATTAACATGCCATAAGAATCAATTATGTACACCTTTAATCCAGGAGAAAAAAACACACAATTATGATGAAAACATTAAGATCACCTTGATATTTACTTACAGCTAATAGTACTAAATTGGTCAGCTATATCTTTGCTAATAATAGAAAAGAATGCGTGTTTTACAAGTTAACTATCCAAAGATTAACAAAGCTTGATGTTTATACTAGTAAAGATACAGAATTTAGGAATAGGGATTGCAAGAGGAAAACTTTGAAACATTAAACTTTATGCTGTAAAAGGAGAAAGGAGTAGTATAAAAGATTTTATTGGGGAATAGAAGGATTTCTATGGAATTGGGTAAAAGTAAGAGAAAAATTGATAAATAGGAGAAAGAAAAAGAATTATATGAAATGTAAAATTAAAAGAAATGAAGGAAAAAAAATTAAAAGGAAGAAGTTGGGGGGGAAGACAAAGTAAGAAAAGTCTGACTCCCCTCGACCTGGACACCTTTGCTTAGTTCTCTACTCGCTGTCCCTTCCATCCAGCGAGGTCTCCCGAGTGGGGCCGCAGCTCCAGATTCACTCCCAGAAGGTGCGTCTGAGCAGACCTCTGGGAAATGTTGGGTCATTCATTTGTGTCTTTCAGAGATGGCAGTTTTGTGTGGATCATGCTCTGGAGCAGTGGTAGCAAACCTGTAACACACGTTATTTGTTTTTCTTTTAACATAAAAGATGTTCATATTTGAGTTGTTTTTTCTAAACGAAGACCTCAGTATTCAGTTTAATTTCATTGTGGTGTTGCCACTTTACGTAAATAAGTGGGTTCTGTGTTCCAGTTTGAGCACTTGACTCCTAACAGTTTCACCGTCATCACTCTAGGGCCTATAAGTAGTTGTTTTTTATGTTTTGTCCAGATTTTACAGTTATTTAGAAGTGGAGAATAAGACTTTCTCAGCTTTTTGCTGTGACTACATCCTAAAGTCCTTCCGTTTCTTTTTCCTAGAAGTCCTGGGGATGGCACTTTGGGTCTTGCACATGCTCAGCAGCACTCTACCCCTGAGCTGCCCTCTCTACCTTCTTTACATTTACTTTTTACTTTAAAATAGAATTCTGCTATATTGTCCAGGTTGGCTCAGAATTTGAAGCCTTTGCTTCAGCTTCCAGTGTAGCTGGGATTATAAGTATGTGCCACTATGCCCAGCTCTCCCATTTCCTTTGATAAGCATATTAATTACCTTTCAATCAGGTGTATTATTTTGTTTTATTCTAGAAGACACTGTAGTCCGGTTGTGTGCTACAAATTGTGTATTTCAGAGAAACAGGTATAAATTAAGAAAATGGCTCCTACAGTTGGTTCATTCTGTATTAATTTGATATTTTAATTTCTGTCTGTTTTGTTTTTTGTGTGTGTTTCAAGGAATCACCTGTTGCAGTTTGCTTTAGAGTCACCACCCATATCTCCTGCTTCTTTCTCCTCAAAGAAACTTGCTGTCAAAGTGCAGAGTCCCGGAGCCCTCAGAGATTCTTCGAAGCAGGGCCGCAGGTTAATGGACAAGTTTTTGATCAGAGAAACTGGTCATTCCATGTCAGAATTGTTGCTAAAAGAAAATGACAGCAAATTCAGCCATCAAAAAGAGGCAAACACTTCTGCAGAGACCAGAGAGGCGTGTTCTGTAGAAAAGACGACCCTTGGTTCCTCAGATGCTGGTCGGCCTGAGACTCCCTCTACATCCTCTTTGAAACAAGTGACCAGAGGTAGGAGATTATTTTCACATGTGCATTTTCTTAATGGGAATTGTGTTTTCGATATAACATAAGAATAGAGAACAGTTTTGAAGAGAAGGAAGCAGGAAGGGACCACCAGCCCGTTCCTTGCCACAGTCTCAGAGCTGGCTGTAGTCGTTGCTCGTATTTGTGTTTGTTTTCTTTCTTTCTCATAGAATGGAGATTCAACATGATCTCTGCAAAAATGAGGCAGTGTAATTAGCTTATACTTTGTTTGTGACAGTAGCTTTCTATTTTTACTCTCCCACACTCACTGTAGAGCTCTAGTTTATTCTAAAAGAGCTCTTTTTATCCTGACTGTATCGTTCCTGACTCCTCAAGGCCCTTCTGCTTGGCACGTAAAGTTGCTGCCCTGGCCATCCACCGTATTCCTTCTCTTTCCCTCTCAGGGTTATCTTGTGGTAGCCAAGCTCACCACCCCGTGTTCTTCCTCCTGGGGTGAGCAGACTGGCTTGTAAGTAAAAATTTGCTGGGGTGCAAATGGGTGACACCTATTTGTTTGCCTGTCATCTCTGACAGACTCCACAGTACTGTGGCAGAGCTGCAGGGCAGGAACAGCCCGCATGACCAGAAAGCCCCCACAGTTGATGACCTGGCCTTTACTAAGCGCACCTGCCAACTCCTGTACATCCCTCAGACCATTTTTTATTTATGGGTTGGGTTAGACAGCATTGGTATCTCAGCTTGTATTACTTTTACCTAATTTACAGACAGTAAGTCTTTCTTTCTCTTTTTAAAAATACAGTGGATTGTCCTGTTTGTGGGGTTAACATTCCAGAAAATCACATTAATAAGCACTTAGACAGCTGTTTGTCACGTGATGAGAAGAAAGAGAGCCTCAGAAGGTAAGAAAGTTGACTATAATGCTTCAATTATTACTTTTTTTAATTTCTTTTTTTTGGAGACAGGGTCTCACTTTTGTGGTTCAGGCTGGCCCTGAGCTCAGCCTCCAACTCACATTACAGCAATCCTCCTGCCTCTGCCTCCCGAGTGCTGGGATGACAGGTGTGAGCCACCACGCCCAGCACTGTGGTATGTGGTACTGGTTGCTGCTGGGCGTGAGTCTCCACGGCCAGTATTGTATGTGGTTACCAGGGATTGAACCCGGGTCTTTGCGCTTGCGAGACAGGCGCCGGAACCACTGAGCTAAATCCCCGGCCCTAATTTTCGTTTTTGACACAGGGTCTCGCTTTGTAGTTCAGGCTGACCCTGAGCTCACTGTATAGCCCAGCCTGGCCTTGAACGCGAAGCAATCCTCCTGCCTCTGCCTCCTGAGTGCTGGGATTACAGGTGTGAGCCACAACACCTGGCTAGATGCTTGTGGTGCTTTATAAACTTTGAAAAACGATGCAGTACTTCTTTGATCAGTTGTCATATTCCGTTTTCACTTACTTGTTCCCTTTGATCCTGTTTGGCATGTCTCCCATCCCCTCTCTTTTTATTCTTTCCTCAACTCTCACTTTGTCTAGTGTGATTAACTGGGCTGCAGATGCAGCTCAGTGGCACTGTGCCTGCCTTACAAATGCAAAGTCCCGAGTTCAATCCTTGGTACTGCATTAAAAAGGGCAGAGGCAGGGATTTAGCTCAGTGGTTCTGGCTACTGCCTTGCAAGTGCAAGGGCCCGGGTTCGATCCCTGGTAACCACATACAACAACGCTGAGCATGGAGACTCACACCCACCAGCAATCAGTACCACATACCACAGTGCCAGGTAAGGTGGCTCATGCCTGTCATCCCAGCATTTGGGAGGCAGAGGCAAGAGCATTGCTGTGAGTTCAAGGTTGAGCTCAGGGCCACCCTGAACTACAAAAGAGAGACCTTGTCTCAAAAAAAAAAAAAAGATGAACTTTATAGTAAATATGTTGAATATACATCTAACTTTTAAATTTTGACCTGAGAAAGTAGTGACTTAGAATTCAATTCTTTTTAGAAACTTCTTTTCGTCCTAGAATTTTAGAATTCCTGTAAACTCTCTTGGCTAAAGAAAGCAAGATAAGACTCTGAATGTAGAAAATATGAAATCTTTCTTCAGTTCTTAGGTTACACAAAAAAGTCAAAATTTTAAATCAAGTTTTTCCAAATCTTTACCTCTATTTTGTCAAGGCAGGTACAGATAGATAGTGATACAAAAAAGAGGTACAAAAATATATTTGAAAGAGATATAATGCTCTCCTCTCCGAACTGTCTAGGTTGTATAGTGGAGTCATTAGCACAGTGCCTGCATCCAGCCCTGATGCTAGTCTGCCTGTGACATACCCAGTGGCCGCAACTTCTGAAACCCATCCACTCTTGTTATATATACAACGTGCTCAGCGAGGAAATCCAAATGGAAGTTTAATTGCCAGGTACAAAAGGAAGCAGAAGCTGCAGTTTAGATGAGTCTGGTGATACAGGGTAGAAGGGAGGTGGGTGGATGGTAAAAAGCACCATCAAGGGAAGACTTTATTTTTAAAGATAGCAGTTTCAGCCTTCAGTCTCTTTTCTGATAGTTTCTGCAGGGACAAAGCAGATGGTCAGTGGAACAGAGAGCTGAGCATGAGAAACCAATAGCTCAATAATGAGGTTACCCCAGACCTGCTGAGAGGACGCTTTGGAACAGGAAGAAGGAGGCAAGAGTAGGTAATAATTCAGTTTTGGAAAACAAGAGGAAGGAAGCTGAGGGCATGGGCCGTGTTTGGAAAGTGGAGGCGAACAGAATGCTTGGCCTTCATCTTTGATGTGCTTGGAAGGAGTTGGAACAGTGTTTTCCAAAAACCATGCTAGTAAGCAGGGCCATCTTACCATTTTTATCATTAAAGAGGAAGAAGATATCACTGTTTAGAAGTAGACTTGGAGTAGTGCAGGCTGTGAAGGACAGGCTCAAGCTGCGCCCACTCGTACCAGTGGACCTGGGGAGTGCGCGACCTCTTGCTCAGGTTCTTGGGGGACCACTCGTTTGCAGCTGGGGACATCTTGATGCGCAGTACTTTCTCCTGCTGTAGGGGTTCAGTTGTTGATGAGAAAGAATTTCCATTTACTTATTAGGGATTCAGAATGAATGAAAACTGGATAGTTTAAGACCGGCTCCTTGAGAAATTATTTTTTTTCTTTCTTCCCCCAAATGTGAGTTGGGGGTATTTTCTACCTAAAGAGTAAGAAATCAACACTGATAATCTTACGTGGAGCTTTGTTTTCTAGATTCATTAGTTGTATTCTAGTGTATTTAGCTCTGTGTTCCAAGTGATACTTGTGTGTGTGGTCCCGTTTCAGTTCCGGCAGGCGTTTCAAAGCCTGCTCCATAGAAGGTGGAGCTTTGGCAGTTGTTCTCTAGTGCGACTTACAACCAGTGTGGACTTTTACCCCTCAGCATAGTGAAGGTCAGAAGACCTACCTAAGGACAGTGAGGAGGTATGTTTTTATCAAGTAATCCCTAAATTTGTTTTAACCCTACACCTTTTTGTCCTTATAATTCCCATCTTGCAGAATTGATCAGATATACTTAGGGAGCCATTCAGCAGCATCTCTCTGGAGTGGTATCCCACTCCTGGCGTCTGGCCACTCAGAGGAGCCTTGGCCTGTTCAGTCTCCAACTGCAACACGTAGATGAAAACTCTTAACTCATCGTGTGTGAAGTCATCTCACAGTTGACTCAGCGCACGTACTCTTGCCTTTGATGTTCTCAGATTGTGAGTGCCCAGATGCAGCGCTTAGTTTCACTAAGTCTTGGAAGAAGGATCAATGTCATTTTCGTGTTTGGGGAAACTTTCCTTTGGCTTTCTGTTTTTAAATTCCCTACAGAAATTGTTCATCTCGGGTAGTGCTTTTCATTGTAAATGCCAAGGAACGATAGAGTTCTCTATTAGAGTTTTACAGTTACTAAGTTTAATAACCTGTTTTTAATAAGGTAAATGTCTTGGAGAGGGACTTCATGATTTGTTTCTCTTTGAGTGCTTGTTATAAATGTCTGGGAAATGATTCAGATGTTGCTACCTGCTGTGATTTTATTTTGCCATAACTTTGTCAATTTTAGAGTCCAATTGCCTGTGATTGTAAGAATATGTTTCAGAAAAATATACTCTGTTGGAGTTTGCAGGTATTTTTATAGTTAAATAATTACTTTTAGATTTTAGTAATAGAGCATAAAAGAAGTAATTTATCCAGGAAATAGCACTACTGGTTAGTAGAGAAATGTTTGGTAGTTTTGTCTATTTTCATGTGTACTATTTCTCTGTAAGTGATATTTGGACTTGATCTTTTTACTGGGGGAAATTTTATGAGTCAGTATTTACTAGAGAAACAGATTTTATTCAAGACATACTAATATAGAAGAATTCCCAAGATTGGCTTACAGTGGCCACCCACAGAGCCAAGTGTGGAGGAGTGCAACAGGGTTGTGGGCTGGAGGCCTGAGGGAAGACCTATGCTCACTGTGATGTCGTGTGTGGGTCCATATCAGGAGGCCAGAGGATGTGTGAGGGAAAGATGAAGAGTCTGCTGGAAGCCAGGAGACGACGTCCGAGGCCAAGGTGAAGGCTGAGCTGCTCTGAAGAAGTAGAACCAGCCTCCCTTACTCTGTTCAGGCGACAAACTACTGGCTGATACCTGGCACAACCAGGGTGGGCCCTTGTGTCTTCAGCAAGTCTGCTCAGTCACACCTGGAAACGTGCTGATGCAGTATAGGTGGATGTTTGTTACTCTAGATGGCACGATCCACCTGTCACCTTGACAGCCAGACACATTTCTGTAACCACTGTCTCCAAGTATAAACACAGGCTCATAATTACGCCTAAAATATTGCAGCTGTCTCGCATACAGATGGAAACACGCCAATTCCCTCCCCAGAACAGAAGACAAGTTTTGTTTGCATGATGCTTATTAACATTTAATATCTTTAATATTGTAATATACATTTAATATTTTTACATTCCTTGCCCAGATGGAGAGGGCTGGCTATATACCTCTTCTCCCGATTCCTTGTCACTGATTTTCTAGTCATATTCCTTCCAGGCTTCTGACCATCTGGCCATTTTTCCTTCCAGACAAAATGCACTGCCTGAAGTTCTGCCCACTGTGAAGATTGCCATTTTCCTTTGTCTTTCAGGAGTATCTTGGAAAGGGGCTGTCGTGCTTCAGCTGTCTGCTTATGAGCAGTACCTGCATAACGTGCCAAACCGTCTATAAACCAACCCATAGCCTTCTCTTCCTGTGGTGGCTGATCATATGGTATACCCCATGACACCACAGGTGCATACTGGGAGACAGACAGTACAGCAGAAACAGGGCACATGGGTGTCTGGGTAATTTCTTCATGTAATTTAAGTGTACCCCCTGGGCTTGCTCTGGCCTGATCATGTATGTACCTTTTCCCTTTAATGATAGAGTGTTGCTGTACACGTATAACTGTATGATCAGATAATTCCTGGCTCATAGTAGGTAACCAGGTTACATGGTAACCTAGTGTCCCATGCATAGTCAAACATTCAGTTTCTGCTAAGGCCAAGAGCTGTTTTTTCATAAGGAGAGCAGTTGTGTGCAGATGATGGCAGAGCCTTGCTGCAGACTCCTGAGGTCTCCATGGCAGTGCATCCATGCGGCTGCCAGACACTCCAGATCACATCCCTTCCTGCCACTGCCACTTTGAGTCCCACTGGATCTGCTGATCGTATGGCCACAGTGGTAGAGGAGCCTGCACAGCAGTTAGACCTGTTGTGGAGTCTTTTCCTGTTGAGCCCTACTTAAAACTAGCAGCTTTCTGAGTCACATGGTAAATGGGCTAGAGTAAGACACCTAAATGAGGAATGTGTTGTCTCTGAAATCCAAATAGGCCCACTAGGCATGGACCTTCTTTTTCAGTGGTAGGGAATTCAGATGTGTAATTGGGATAGATATCTTTACCTTAGAAGGGATATATCTACATTCCACACACCACTGGACACCTGGAAATTTCCCTGAGGTCAAAGGACCTTGAATTTTAGTTGGCTTTATTTCTCATCTTCTGGCTAGCAAATGCTTTACTAACAAATCCAGAGTGATTGCTACCTCCTGCTCTCTTGGTCCAGTCATCAAAATATCATCAATGTAATGAACCAGAGAGATACGTTCTCGGAGAGAAAAGTGCTCAAGTTCCCTTTGACGTAGGGCTGGGATGTTAATATAACCCTGGTGTAGGACCGTGAAGTTGTACTGCTGCCCTTGCCAGCAGAACACAGATTGTTTCTGGTGGATTCCGATGGATAGTATGGGGAAGAAGACTCTTACCAAACCGGTAGCTGCAAACTAAGTACTAGGAATTGTCTTCATCTACTCAGGCAAAGATGCCACATTTGATACAGCAACGACAACTGGACTCCACTTGATTCAGTCTACATTAATCTACTGTGATTCTGCAAGATGCATCTGTAAACTGCACAGGCCAACGGGAGAATTACATGGAGATGTGGCGGGAATGACCACCCCTGCATCCTTCATCTGATATTGGCACTCGTCTCTGCAGTCCCTCCAGGGCGTGATACTAGTTTTGCTTATTATTTTACTCTAACGGGCTTTCCAACCATAATCACTCTCACACTACCAGTTAAGGAACAATGTGAGAACTCTGCCAAGAACTAAGTACATCTATCCCAGTGATGGATTCTGGAACTGGGGAATGACTGCAGGATGCACTTGAGGCCTGCTGGACTCACTGAGTCAGACTGTTGCTAAAACTCTGCTGATCACCTGATCTCGGTAGGCCCCTGCTCTTACTGGAGGGCCACGGTGATGATCTGGATCCTTGGAATCGGTGTTAGTCTGGAACCAATGTCCAGCAGTCTCGGAACGTCCGGTCGTTTCCTTTCCCCCGGTGTACAGTGCATGCGCCTTCCTTTTGCCCGTTATGTGCTGCCTTGCCGTTCTCTCATCCTCCTGTCACCCTCTCCGTTCTCTCATCCTCCCGTCCAGTTCAACCCACCGCCCTTAAGTTTCCCAACTGAGTGGCTTTGGCTCCACTGTAAGGCATGATATCCAGAGAAGAGCAGTGGCAAGGCCCTTCACCCTCACTGATGTGTTTCTCCAGGTGCTGGCACATTCTCCGGATCATCCCAGAGTGCAGGACTAGGTTTAACCTGACGCATCCACTCCAGCGTTCCCATTTCCCTGAGCTTGTTGAATCCCCACGTCTGCAGTAAACTGTGGAATACCAGACATCTCCATCTCATTCACAGTGGGCCATCTTTTGATCCACACTTCTGCTAACCAGCCAGATAAGCTAATAATACCTTTTTTTATTCTGCAAGCTGCAACATTCATTTAGACTTACGCTTACCGGGCCCATGTTGACCCTCTCAGCTTGATCTAGGGGTATGTTGTTGCTACCATCCTCCCACACCAATAGTTTCATTCTCACCTATAACTGCTCATCCAGCCTCTGCTTGTGACGGTTAGAAAACTCAAGAAATTCTTCAGGGGAATGGTGGACCTCCTCATGGGTCACACTGTGCACTTAACCCTTGGGAGCCTTCTGTGATTATAGGCCTTAGACTTCTGGTTGTAGACCTGGATGTGAAAGTGGGTGGTGAAGGTGGGTCCTGAGGAGTGTCAGCATTGTCATACTTGGTCAACACAGGATTAATTTCCTCGAGTATACTAAGAGAGGCAACCCCACGCTGATCTGTTCCCCTGGCAGTATGATCTCGTTAAGAGTCTAGGAGCTCAACATCCTCAGCCTTGTCAGAATCCTCCCAGACATCTCCACTGCAATTTATGGGATCTCATTATTTTCCAGTGTGCTCACCTTTGCTTTAGGTAGCCTTCAAGGCTGAGCATTAGGTTTATGTTTTATTTCAGCCAGTCAGACTATGAAGGACTGTGTTTGAGTTTTTGCAACCTCAGCCCTGCAGCTAAAGGAGAAGAGATTATCTCAGGACACATTTAGGAACTTCTAGATTATTAGTATGTGTTTTCAGCAGGGAGTTTCCGTCTTTGAGCTCCTTGCTTTCCTTTATTAATTTGTCCTCATGGTTAGAAAGAAGACTTTGAATTTTCTGTGCATATTTTGAGCTTATTATTTTCTTTCACTAGTTTGTCCAGAGATGCTAAGAGCAACCAGACAGCATCAGTGTATTTCCCACTCTGCCAAAAATACTCAAAAGTTACTGTCATATATGAAGTTGCTAAATTCCTTACATTTCCCAAATGATGAATTAAGACAATCAAATGGATCTCCATTGGCCATTACTTTAAACAGTTCGTGCCAAGGACCATCTGTATTCCCTGGATTATCAGGATAGGCTGTGGCCTCTTTAGGTCTCATCAAATTAGTCAACTCCAGAGACCATTGAAATCATCAAAGAATTTCACTTTTATAATTCTGTTTCTCAAGGTCTCAAGGGGCATGATGGCTCAGGCCTGTAATCCCAGCACTTGGAAAGCAGAGGCAGGAGGATTTCTGTGAGTTCCAGGCTTGCCTGGGCTACATAGTGAGCTCAGGTCCAGCCTGAACTGCAAAGCGAGATCTAACACACACACACATACACCCACACAATTCTGTCTCTCTAGAGCCATTGTCAGTAGCAAAATCTCTATCAGCCAGTGCTTACTGGTGAAACATTTAATACAAGTTATACAAATACATAAGAATTTACAGTATTGGCTGATGGTGGCCACTCATGGTCAGGTGAGGGAGCACACGGGAGGGCTGTGCACTGTGGATCTGAAGGATCCACCTGAAGACCTATTACTCACTTTAGTGTCCCATGTGAGTCGGTATCAGAAAGGCAAAGGGTCTGCACTGGAAGGCTGAAGGGTCTTTGCTAGAAGCAGGAGACATCTGAGGTAAAGGTGAAGACGGGAGCCCCTCCGAAGAAACACAAGACATTCAGGCAGCAAGCCCACTGACTGCTGTCCCTCACACCCGTGGTGGGTCTTCTGTCTTCAGTAAATCCCTCCAGCCACACCCAGAACTGTGTTGATTCAGTTAGTTGAGTGTTTCTTCAATTGACACAAGCAGTTCACTGTCACAGGAAAGCTTGTTGGAAATATGGGGTGTAAGCTTCACTTCTGGCCCTGTGAGTGGCTGCTGTGGAGAAGGGACTGGGGATGTGCATTGTAAGCAAGCTCTCCAAGCAGCTGAAGTGAGACTGGAGTTTAAGCTTTGTGTAAACTGACTGTACAGATCCTATGTAAATCTTGTTTCTTAAGTAAATATGTTAATTTCAGGTTCCCACTTACTTTCATCTGAAACCTTGCAATTCTTATTTTGAAATGATTGTGGTTGTACTGATCTCAGAAACACACTAAACACTTCATTGGCCATGGAGCTGAGCTGTGCAGTGCATTCTGGCGAAGGAGTTTCTGTTTATGAAATTATCTCCAATCATTGATACTTTTAGATAGCTTGGTGTTTATAATGACTTTTGGAGGAAAAGTAAGAGTCATTAATTTGATTTTTATTATAACAATTTTATGTAGTAAAATTTTATGTGTTTTTTATTATGAAAATAAAATGAAGCCATCGATGATGGGTACACACCTGTACTCCTAGCCCTCGGGGAGGCTGAGGAAGGAGGGCTACAAGTTCAAGCCTCGCCTGGGCAACCTCACTGTCTCAAAAATAAAAAATAAAAAAATACTGGGGAGGGAGCTTAGTGCAGAGGTCCCAGGTTCAATCCTAGTACCAGAGAGAGAGAGAGAAAAAGAAACTAAGTGATGATTTTGCTAATACACTTTTTATAAGGGTGTATATATTTGTTAACAAATAATTGAAGCAAACACAGCCCTATCACAGTTCTGTCATTTTCATGTGTCTGAGGATGACACCATGTGAGTGAGCGTACCACACAAACACGACCTGTGGACCAACTTGCTGGTCTTTTCCAGCTACGGTTGTGAGCTAAGTGAAGGTAACTGTCCTCACGGGTCTCTGTTTCTCATGCAGTACTTTTGCAACATTGATTGCATTGGATTTGAGGGAAAGTTTTGCCTGGGGTCAGAACTTTGTCTAGAGAAGTTATATGTGATAACGTCTGCGGCCACATTCATACTCTAATCCTCTGAGATAGCTGGTTTGTATAGGAATTTTGCATGGAAATCCCAGGCAGCTCTTAGGAAAAGTATGCTTCCTAAGAGGCAGAGAAGTGAACGGTTTCTGTGTAACTCTGCAAATGAAGTTCTTTTTTTTAAATTTTTCTGGTGCTAGGGATCAAGCTTAAGACCTTGCACTTTTAAGGCGCGTGCTGGAACCACTGAGCGGAATCTCTGGCCCATAAGTGAGATTCTAAGTGAAGTTTTCATAGCAGTTAAGGCAGTAAGGCTTGGGTGGAAGTTTCCAGGCTGCATCTTCAGTCCTGACCTTTTTCTGAGATCTAAGTCTTGCGTTTTGGAGCTACCTGCATCCATCTATCTGACTGGCGGACTTTACCCACAAGCTCTGTCCTTCTTTATCTTACAGCATTGCTACTCTCAATCACGTAGGTGTCGAATCACACGGTAAGTCTGAGTATATGATAGCATTTGGAAATTCACCATAATCAGGTATTTTTTTTTCCTCTTTCAGTTCTGTCCAGAAAAGGAAGCAGCTGCCCAAAACCGTGTATAACTTACTCTCTGATCGTGATTTAAAGAAAAAGCTAAAACAGCATGGGTTATCTATTCAAGGAAATAAACAGCAGCTCATAAAAAGGCACCAGGAATTTGTCCACATGTATAATGCCCAGTGTGACGCTTTGCATCCTAAGTCAGGTAACGTAGTAAAACAAGGTATCATGCTCTAGATAAAGCAGTTCTGTGTAGCTTGGAGATTACAAAACACAGAAAATTTTAATAATACTTTTTTTGATAATAGATTAAATATGCAAATACATTCCCACAGAAGGTACCTAGAGAAAGAATCCTGTGATAAGCCAGCCTTCGTATTAGCCCTGTGCCAGGCCGCAGCTGCCTTCTCAGAGACTCTGCTTTCCTTGCTTCTCGGTACCTTTGCAGAGATCACACGTTGTGGTGGGAAGCGGAGATCTGGGGAGCCTGGGCTAGAGTTCCAGGTTTTTAAGTTACACTGGCTGTTGGGAGCAAATTACTTGATAACTTTTTTCTCACTGTTCCAGTTTTTAAAATAAGGACAATAAGGCTGACTTTCTTTTTTAAAGAAACATTTATTTATTATTGTTTTTTGTTTGTTTGTGGGTACTGGGGATCAAACTCAGGACCTTATGTTTGCTAGGTGGTTGATATGCCACTGAGCTACATCCCCGACCTATGACTGACTTTCTAATGCTTTGAGAGAAATAAATGGTGCATTGCACGTCAGGTGCTTCACGCAGCACCTTAGAAGAGGCACTGAGTAAATTTTGACATTATGTTCACTGTATACAAATATATGTTCTGTCCTTTTACAAAAATACTAGTGTTCTGTGTACATTGTTTAGTATCAGCCTTTTACCCCATTCGCTTTGTGACTCATGACTGGTGAATGTGTGTGTGCATGTATGTATTGATTTTCTTAAATGTTATATAATTTTTTTTTTTTTTTTTTTGAGACAGAGTCTCACTTTGTTGTTCAGGCTGGCCCTGAGCTCACTGTGTAGCCCAGGCGAGCCTTGAACTCAGCAATCCTCCTGCCTCTGCCTCCTTAGTGCTGGGAATACAGGCCCCAGTCAGCACACCTGGCATTGTGGTATGTGGTTACTGGGGATCAAACTAGGGACCTTGTGCTTGAAGGCAGGCACTGGAACCACTGAGCTAAATCCCCAGACCAAAAGTTATATAATCTTAACTGTTCACCCTTTAGTACTTCATTGTATGTCTCCTTCTGAAAAGAAGTTTTCTTATTCCACAGAATGGTGGTCAGCTGAAGTGAACTTAACTGTTTTAGAACACTCGTTTCTGATCTTTGTGTTCCAGGCTAGTCAGCAGACCCAGAAGTGGTCTCTCTGGATCTTTCTTTTGTGCAGTATGTAATCTGGTTTTGCATTTTGTACAGTACGTGACCACATATTGCTTTAGTTGTATTATCTTTTTAATCTCTTTCAATGTGGAACACTTTCTGAGCCTTTCTTTGTCTTTCATGACACCACCTTTTAAAAGAATGAGGCGTGCTTTGTGTGTGGGTGTGTGTAGATGTTTCCAAATAGAATGTTTCTCATTCTGCCTTTGTCTAATGTTTCCTTATAATTACTTTCCTGGCAGAAAGTACCTATGTGATGTTTCATTGTCAGAGTGTCACTTCCCAAAGCATTTGACATTCAGGGGCCCTGATGTGTGATGCTGGTTTGGTCCCTGGATTAGTGTCTGCAATGCATCTGTCGTACATGTCCCTTCTCACTACTTGTCAGATAGGTGATAACAGCACAAATCTATTTGTTTTTTGCAGGAGTCTTTCTGCATTATGTCTTGTACTCTGAGTGACTTGTGTTTCTTTCCGGGTAACAATACACAGTATAATAACTGGTTTTTCTCTACGAAATTTTGTTTTGTTTTTTCATAAAAAGTTCTAGTTTCACTTAGATAGATAATAAAGGCATACAGTAAAAACAAGGAAATGTAGAAGGATACAGTAACACCATTCTCCACCTCATTAAAATTTCATTTTTATATTGAGCGGCCTTGGATGATTTTCCACCTGCAGCCCTCTTTTTCTGTCAGGGTTACAAAATGACTTCCCAGATTCAGCACCTCTCACGTTTTTGTCGGATGGTGCTTGTCAGCACTGTGGAAACAAGAGCCTCCCCTCTGTGTTCTTATTCTTGTCTGTTAGTAATGTGGACCCGCAGATTTATCACTCCTTACCACTCCTGCTTGTTTTGGTATTTGTGTTTTCAGGCTTTGGCCAGCAGGAATATCTTTATGCTGACTCTTGGTCTTGGTCCATATGCCTGTCGTTTTCACCTTTTCCTTCTTGCTGGGGGAACAAGATATTAAGAGGCTCTTCCATCCCTCTGTGTCCCAGCCCTGGGAGCAGCCATTTCTCTGAGGAGCTCTGGTTCCCTTTATTAATGAAATCACACTGTGCCTACCAGCTGTGCTTGTTATACTGGCGTCTGTGCTTCTAGGCTGCTTCAATAAAAGGAGCTTGGAATTTTCTACATAGGTGCACGTACATGATTATGTAGACAAGACACGTGGGCATGTATGTGCAGCCACAGGCTCATGTACATGGATACCATGTGTATCTGATGCATTTAAATCTTTTTCTATTTAGGCATTTTAGAGATCATGAGAATATATCAGTGCCTTTACTTTTAATCCGGCCCTGCAGTGTTCTTTACCTTTCTTTTTGTATTTCCTGTTTTCCATAGGAAGAATCCTCCTCCCGTAAAGGATCAGCACATTTACTAATTTGTTCAGTTGTATAATCCTGATATAGGAGAAATATATCTTAACCACTCAGTAGATGTCAGAGGTGCTGAGTTTGTGTTTTTGAATATCAAAGAATGAATTTCAAGGAACAGGGGAGGTTAGTGAGAGTAGGAAAGGTTTATTGAGTAGGAAAGGCTCCCGAGAGACAGGAGAGCCCCGAAAGTGAGTTGCTACTCACTTTACACAGCAAAGTCACAGTGTGAGTACAGCGTGGGTTCAGGTACAGTCAACCTGTAGGATGACAAGTGCAGCCACTTGGGGGATTTCGGTCTAAGAGGGGAGCAGTCACATAGCAAGGTGCGTGAGAAGAACAAAGGCGCGTTTGAGGAGGAATGGGCAGAGGCTGTGGTCATCAGTCCGCCTGGTGACTTGTGCCTGTCTGGACCCCGTGGACCCGGAAGTACTAGTTGCCTCTAATCTTAGGTTACCGCTTCTCCCCTGGGGAAGCTTGTGGGCCTGACCATGGCTTCTCCAGATTGAGCCCTGTCTTCTTCCGATGTCTATTTCACTGATTCCCTTGAAACCCTGTTACTCTCTGACGTATGTTAATTTCTGTCTAACTCTAAAATATTTTCAGAATTGTGTCCTCCGTAGTAATACATCTCCATAGAATTGACTTATGCAGAGGACTCAGGATGGATGTGTCTGCCTCCCAAACCCTCCCCTCATGGCCTCCACTCCGCTGTGGATGACACTGCGTTGCTGAGTTTCTTCTTATCTCCCCGAAGCCTGGGTGTTAGTTTTTTACGCACTTGGGTTCATTTGTCTCGCTTCACTTTTGACTCGTGTGGTGCTATGGTTTGTTTCCTAGTTGTCATCCTTCAGTATTACACACAGTAACACACACAGTATTACACACAGTTCTTGTTTTCTTTTGTTTCAGGAGTGCTTTAACTGTTTGTGTCGTTCTATGATGGTAGCTGAAAATTCCTGTCAGATCATTTTATTTATTTATTTTTTATTTTATTTTATTTATTTATTTATTTTTTTGAGACAGGGTCTCGCTTTGTAGCTCAGGCTGGTCCTGAACTTGTCCTCGAACTCAGCAATCTTCCTGCCTCTGCCTCCGAGTGCTGGGATTGTAGGGTGAGTCGCCACACCCGGCACTGTGGTCTGTGGTGCTGACTGCTGCGGGCGTAATACTCTAATCTCAGAGGCTGTGCGGTGTTTTCCGGCTCTGCTTTCTTTTGTTACTGCTTGCAGGCTGCTCCAGGACCCTCGTATTCCACAGTGGGGTTCAGTCTCCAACCTTTGGGATGTTAAATGTAGACAGTTTTACATGTGGGTTGGTCAGAGGTCTGTCCAGCATTTCCTGTTTGGGTTTTTACCCTGAGTTTACTGTCTTTTCTCTGAGTTTACTGTCTTTGAGATTCTCCCCCAGTAAGAGGTCCAGAGGATGGAGGTATCTCTGCCACCGCTAGTTACCTCGCTGGGTCTCCCTTGCTGCTGTGTAGGTGAAGAAAGCCTGACTGAGGCCTGCTCCGCTGCCGCTGCTGGACAGAAGCCCAGCTCGCGTTTCTCCTGCTGCACGGTGTGGGGCGTCTCAGCAGTATTGGTGCTGGAGTAGGCGAAGTGTTGTCGAGAGGGTTCTGCAAACTCCCTTTCGCAGTCCTTTGCTTAGAGAGGTCAGATTTTTCTTGAGGCTTTGCATGTGCCTCTTGGTGTTTACACTTAATAGGCTTCTTTAGACTGTAGTCTGGGAAATACAGAAGATAGAAATGAAACTTCACCATTCCATCTTTTCTCAAATTCTGAGGTCCTTAGCCAGTCCATCTTCCTGTTTCTACCTTTCAGAGTGCTCTTAAAATTGTTTTCAGTGTGTTTAGTGGGGAAGGATAGGGAAAAATGAATCCAGTGGGTACAATTCAGCTTGCAAACAAAAGTATTTAGAAAAAAATTTTTTTCTTTTTTTTTTTTTGAGACAGGGTCTCACTTTGCAGTTCAGGCTGGCCCTGAGCTCAGCCTCCAGCTCACATCACAATCCTCCTGCCTCTGCCTCCCGAGTGCTGGGATGACAGGCGTGAGCCACCACGCCCGGCACTGTGGTATGTGGTACTGGTTGCTGCTGGGTGTGGGTCTCCACGCCCAGTATTGTTATGTGGTTACCGGGGAATCGAACCCCAGCCCTTGGGCTTGCAAGACAGTTGCTGGAACCACTGAGCTAACTCCCCGGCCCCGGGGGCTGTTTCATACAGGAGAACAGTATGCTCCATCCACACGTAGCGCTTACACTGACAGCCTGTGTACTTTGCTTTCCTGTCTGCTCTGGTAGGACACACTTCCCATCTTGCTGTCATCCTGTTTTCTGAAGAGGTTTTTGTCACATTTCACCTGTCTGTTCACTGAACTGCCCCAGACCTGTTTGAGGAAGGAGCTCTCCGGTAGACACGTACTGCTCTTTCTCTGTTGTAATTGATCATGTATGAATCCAGTCCCAGTCCTCTCAGAAAATTTCTCCATAATATCTTGTGCTTGTTATTTTCTTTGTAAACTATGAAATGTTTAGGATCCAGTAAAATGCAATCATTGGCCAGTGCTTTGAGTGACATCATAGTTGCTGCATAACTCGGCAACATCTATTCTGCCTTTGGTTTTGTTGCAAAATATAACCATTTCCAGCTTAATTTGTGTTCTTGAAGATTCACGATCAATCTTTTTTTCTTTTGTTTTGAGCCCAGGCTAGGTAGTCAAGGTTAGCCTTGAACTCACTATGTAGCACAGACTGCCCTTGACCTTGCAGGATCCTCCTGCTTCAGCCTCAGAGTGCTGGGATTACAAGCATGCACCACCACTCCTGACCTTACCATCAGTCTTGTCATCATAATGTGTTGTTGACAGTATCAGTATTACTTTGTTTTTCTTCGCTATAATGTAATCCAAGGGGGCCTGCAACTCACCCTGTAGCACAGGTTGACTTTGAACTCACAGGATTCTTTGCCTCAGCCTCTTGGGTGCTGAGATTACAGGTAGGCATCAGCAAGCCCAGCCTCCTGGGATTTGTAGACTTTCATGGCAGCCCACCTTTGGCCTTTTACAGTTCATCAGATAGTCAGCTAAGATCCTCTTACTAAGGTACAGTGATCCGACCTCTGTCTTGTGCACCACCCCGTATGTCTGACTGCTTTCCAGCATCTCCCTGAAAGATCCCATCCCCTGAATGGTACCCAACCCTGCTACAGTTTTCTTAGTGTCTTAGGACATTTCTGTGTTGATGGATGAGATAGAATGTGGATTTTTCTTTACTTTTTTCCGTACCTTGACTCAGTAAGGTCAGAAAGGAGAGAAGGGCTAAGCAATTCATGCTCAGGGAAAAAAATTTTATTTACATTGTTTCTACTTGTTTCATAATACCAGAGAAGCAAAAGTACCCCTCAGTGTCTGGGAAACAAACTTTTCTTAAATTGAAGTGTTTTTTAAATTGATCCACTTAAAGTCTTTGGGGCTAAGATAAATTTAATGGAGATTATTGCATGCTAATATAGAAAACATACTGGTTTTCCTGTATATCTGCTGTACAACTTAACCGTCAGACTACCGTCATGTTGCTTCATCGACCGCATATAGCCCCTATGATTTGTGTGGAAGCAAATGTAGACATTATTATAAAACATGTAGACTCTTGTACCAGCCTTCTGTACTCTAATCAGTAGACTCTGCATCCAGAAAGACAACATTTGCAAATTCTGAACTGTTTGCATTTAAAGGCATTCAGTGTGTTTCCGGGTGTATTCCAGATCTCCTTGGTGTGTGTTTTGTAGCTATATCTACTAGAAGAGTTCTAGAGGCAGAAGCATTTCTCCTTGGTTTTTGTAGACCTTTCTCCTTGAACAGTTGTTCTGCATTTAACATATTAGGCTTTGATCAGGTAACCCTAGAGAAGGGAATCCACACATCGTCTGGACTACCGTTGATACCTCTGTAGTCAGAAGTCAAAATTACTTGACTTTTCTTCTGGTTGTATTTCAGATATGTGTGTGCAGTGTATATGTTCATTGTTTTAACTGCATGTTTGTCATTGTCATTTTGGGTTTTTGCTTTGTTTTGTTTTGTTTTTTGGTATTGGGGATTGAGTCCAAAGTCTCATACATGCTAGGCAAGTGATCTGCCACTAACCTGCATCCCCATCCCTTACTATGTTTTAAGTTTTGATACAGAGTCTTGCTAAGTTATCCAGGCTGGCCTTAAACTTATGATCCTCCCACCTCAGTCTCCTGATGAACTGTGATTACAGATGTGTGCTACCATGCCTGGCTCCATAGTCTTATTTTTCTTAGCTTATTATTTTTAAAATGCTTTTAGACTTTAGAGAGAAATTACAAAGCTAGGAGAAAGAAGTCTCATATACCCATCTTCCTCTCCTCTTTATCACACTATGTAGTGAACGGTGGTTGTATGTTCTTATTTTAACAGCTGCTGAGATAGTCGAAGAAATTGAAAATATGGAGAAGACCCGAATGCGCCTTGAAGCAAGTAAACTTAATGAAAGTGTACGTGGATGGTCCTTTTTAGAATCTGAATAGAAATGAAGGAAAGAAAAATTTAATACTCTGTCAAAATTATAGCTAGCTATTATAAAATGTTTAGTAGGAAATATATTGGGATACATTTCTGTGTAAAATATTAAAATTTGTTTGCAAATCAATCTTTCTTTTTAATTTTTTGAGACAGGGTTTCACTTTGTAGTTCAGGCTGTTTTGGTACTGAACTCAGCAATCCTCCTGTCTCTGCCTCCTGAGTGCTGGGATTAAAGGCGTAAGCCACCACGCCCGGCACTGTGGAATGTGGTACTGGTTGCTGTGAGTCACCACACCCAGTGTTGTTGTATGTGGTTACCTGGCATTGAACCCAGGCCCTTGCACTTGCAAAGCACTGAGCTAAATCTCCGGCCCTGCAGATCATTCTTAACACAGTTTTTAGTTATAGTTAGCAGATTTTTGGTACAAAATGCAATATTCAGGTAGTTCGTTCATGAGCTAGAGTTCTTTAGGTTGAGCCTGTGCCCTTGTATCGGCAAGCTTTGGTATTGGTCCCTTGTCTGCCAGTTGTGTTTGGTAAGTTGTTTATTCTGTGGCTCTTGAGAGTCATCACTGGCAAAACGAAGAGTCCAATCTATGTGACATTTGGGTCTTTGTAGCTCTGCCTTCTACACGTCTGTGAGTAACCATAATTAACCGTGTAAGAGCTATGCAGATTGAGCATTCTACTGGGTTGTTAAGGAATGCACGGCCTAAAATTCTTCTCTGTTGCTCTCTTCTAACTTTATGACCCAAAATTTGAAGAAAGAGTTCTAAGGATTGAAATAGTCAGTCGTGTCTTATGCGGCTGTGGGAAGTATTTTGTCTTCCTCCATGTGGTTGTAAGGAAACCAGGTACTTGGGGAAGGAAGTTTATAACCGGATGATAGAGAAATGGGGCTTCTCTTGACTTTACCATTGCCTGTGTGCTAACTGTAAGGTGGGGACTATCATGACTTAGGTAAGTACAGTACCTGTCCTGCACGTCTGAGATTTTAAAGGATAGAATTAGAAACCTAATGCACTAACACTTGTGTTATTGCACTTTTTTCTCTCTAGCATGACCTAGAGAATTAGGTGGAACAGAGAGAAAGCAGATACATGTACCCTATCAGTGATCAGTTAAAGTCTTCAGCCTTTAAATTCTAGGTATTGTTATGTCATTGAATGTAGAAAATGAAATATGAAAATCAGAAATCTGGTAGGTTGATTTGTTACTACTTTACATATTATAATGAAATCAGTGATCGGTTTTCTTCTGATGAGATAAAAATGGGTAAAATGTATACTATTTATGAGAATCATAGAAAGCATTCCTAGACATGTAGAAAACAGATAAGGAATTATAATTCTCCATTATAAACACATTGGAGATTCCTAAGTTCTCACTATTAATTTCCATTTTTGTCATTCTTGGTGGAATTTTAAAGATTTTTCTTGATTATTTTAGGCTATGGTTTTTACAAAGGACCAAACAGAAGAGGAAATAGATGAAATTCACAGTAAATATCGTAAGTTGTACAATGATTTCTTTATTTGCAAAGAACTTGGGTTACAGTTTTGGATCTTAATCTTTTAAAAAATGCTTTGTACTAGTGTTTGATACAAATTTTTGTTACTAGTATCTCAGAGACTGAATTGTTTGCTCAGGCAGTGACCTCTTTTTGTACAGGGTTCACCTGTGTTTTGATCTGTGACTTACATGCTTTGAGCTTGTCATAAAGTTTCCTGAAAGTATCTCTAAGAGAAGGTGAAATTAAAACGAGCCATTCCGTACTCCATCTTGTCCTCAGGCCTTCAGTAACAGTTTGTCTGTAAGGAACTTCAACACTACTATGGCTTTTGTAAATTTGTACTAAACTACTTCTTATTTTATTGTTCCCAAACTCCAACTTTATCACTTCTTTTCTGTTAAACTGTGTTTGGAGGGATCTTTTGTAGGCCAAAACTTTCTGGTTTGCACGTGGGTACCAGTTATTCTTTTGTTTACTTGGTTAGTTTTTAATTTACATTTAAGTTTCTGGTGAACAATAAGTAGGTCGTAAATGTGAGTTAAATCAGAATGCCCAGTCAGGATATGTTTTCATCGTGTTCGTAGAAGTTTCTTGTTCAGTTCTTCTGTTGTGAAGGGCAGAGGCAGCAAGGTACGTGTGAGGGAGCCCACAGTGCACTGCAGTAGATGTTTGGTGACGGCCTTGCTGTGCCAGGGTGGAAGGCATGGCATTCATGTCCATGCATTCCTGTTGCTGGTTACTTATGACAGGGGCCTGTTTGATCAACAGTGTGAAGTCAGGGTGATTTTCTTGAGAGTGGAGGAAGAAGAGAGAATATCAGATGATCACTGAATTGGCAAAAATAAGGCCTGAGCAAGTGATGAGACAAGAAAATTTTGCATTAAGAAAAAGTAAGTTAATTAAAAGGTTGTTTTCTAATAGTTATTTGCCATTACAACACAAATTTTGGATTAAGTACCATCCAAAATATATATAAATATTTATTGTACACTGTTTAGACATCTTAGAAAATGCATAGCTTTCTTAAATAGGGCATGCTAATTAACATAGTTAGCCCAACAGCTCACCTCAGTGCATTTTTTTTAACTTCTGGCTGTTTCCTAAAGCTTCAACGCTCAGCCTTACAATTGAATTGTACACTTGATCCGGACCGGCCGGCGCCGTGGCACGTGTTTGTTACTCCCAGCGCTTTGGCAGCAGTGAGCTGGAGGCCAGACTGAACCGTGCAGTGAGATCCTGTCTCAAAACACATGTTTTTTTAAGGTTTTTTGAGACAGGGTCTCGCTTTGTGGTTCAGGCTGGCCCTGAGCTCAGCCTCAAACTCACGTCACAGCAATCCTCCTGCCTCTGCCTCCCGAGTGCTGGGATTACAGGCATGAGCCACCATGCCCGGCACTGTGGTATGTGGTACTGATTGCTGCTGGGCTGAGTCTCCACACCCAGTATTGTATGTGGTTACAGGGATCGAACCCCAGCCCTTGCGCTCGCAAGACAGGCGCCGGAACCACTGAGCTATATCCCCGGCCCTCAAAACACATTTTGATGGAGTGTGAGGATCCAGTGTGTGTCCTGTTTGCTATTGTATCTCATTGTAAACGTTTTTATTAGTGCTTTACACACATACAGTTTTAAAAAGAACTCTTGTTTCTATGAGGCTTATTTTAAAAAGCAGCAGCTTTCTGCCTGTCCCACAAGATAGCAGCTTTCAAGTCTTGCGTTTCCTTGTGGTCATCATCTTCCTGTTTGTAGAGAGAGACCAGTGTTTCTGATACTTCTTGAAAGCTTTGAGTTTTACCTGTAAATGTTGACATGCTAATATGAAAAACAGGAAGACAGCTGCTTCATACATCTTTAGCTCTTCATTTTCCTCCCTCCCGCCCTCTGAATATTACTAGGTCATATTTTATAAGATCAGTATTTAGTTAGATACATTATTGAGCCAGACTTTATGTATGAGATATTATAGATGTAGATGTGGATGTAGTTCGTTTTTGGAAAGTATCTGTTTTTCTTACTACTAATATTTGTCGTTCATGTCATGTGAGGCCGTAAATGGAGGGTCAGTGACTTGGATGGTAAAAATAACTTACCTGTAGACAAGGAATTTAGAAATTGTAAGAGTTTATTTAGTCAGGATATCTGTCAAGAAGGGACAACAAGAAAGTTTCCAGAGTCAGAAGGTTGAGAATGAGGAGAAAGGGTCTGGGCAACAAATGTGATTGTCTAAGGACTGTTCATTGAGTGATTTGTCTGCATTTTGTTCACGTACGGAGATTGTGTGTGCGACTAAGGTTAATGGCAATGGATTAATGAATTGATGGAGGAAATTTCAGGTAATCCTAACATTCAGGCTGTGGCATGAGTACTGTTGGGGCGGGGGTTAGTGAGCTTTACATTGAGAATCAGGAACAAGCAGCACAGTTGAGTGATTTTTCAAGTTTCGTTTGTGTTTGCTACAGAGAAGGAGCAGAAGAGAGCTTGGTTACTAATGAGATGAGCTCTGACAAGCAGCCAAGTGTTTTGGTTTAGGACAGTAGGGAATGGCTGGAGAGCATCCCAGGAACTGCAAGACCTCCTCTTAGCAGGCTCAGCACTTTGAGAAGGGGAAAGACTTTGCTTTGAGAAGGAAGCCCGTGTCCATGCTCAGAACAAGAGTGGCCACCTAGGGGACTGACTCCCCAGGACACAGCTCTCAGCGACCTCAGTGGGTTTACCAGGATGTCTGACTACTGCTCAGGCTGGCGGCAGACCTTAGCGTTATCCACAGAGTAGGAGGGTTTGGGGTTCAGAAGGAGACCTGGAAGGCCAGGCAATATGCCCCAGAGAAGGCAGTTTATATTATAAAGAATCCATTTGTCAAAACACACAGCCAGGCTCTTCATTGTAAGAAAAAGGAATCTATTCCGGTGAACAGAGACTAAAATCAGGAGATTCTAGTAGCAGGCTGGAGGAAGCTGAGTTTATCTCATCTCTATATAGATTAACTGACGCGGAGAGAGATCCTGGCAGCTAACTAGGAGAGATTTCATCCCTGAGAATTAGCAATTGACTGGAAAAGAATTAGGTTTATGGCGGTATTGGAGGGGTAGGGAGACTGGGAGTGGATAGTCATGACCTGGATACCCAAGGGTAGCCTGCTCAAGTAGGTGTCCAGTTACTGGACTTCTCAGCACTGTGGGGGGGTGTGTGTGTGTGTATGTGTGTGTGTGTGTGTGTGTTTGTAAACCACATTTTTGAGTACATTTGCCCTATTTACTGAGAAGCTGCTGGTGTTCACTAAAAGCAGTCTGTTTATTTTTTCCTGTTGATAAAGGGCAGGCCATCTTTGTTGTTAAATAAAAAAAAAAAGGTGAGCAGAGAGCGGAGCTTCTCAGTGGCTGCTTCAAGCATGACACACGGGCAGCGTGGGCAGCCTATATGGGAGAAAAATCTCGGGAAACATACCTGAGTGGCCCGGTCAGCACCCAGAGCGAGGTCCTGTAAGAAGTCTGAGAGGCAGGGAAGGGTTTACCTGCAGAGCCTAGGAAGGACTGTCTGGAGAAGCTGTGGGGTGTCACGGGGTGGGGGCTGTGAGAGAAGCAGGAGAGCTAAGTGGATCAGAGGGTGGGGAAGGCGGTAGGTGTTCAAGGTCTTTTTTAATGATAGAATGGAAGAGGCTGAGAGGGAAAGAAAACAATTTAGTCTCTTTCTGGGAAGAAGTTACACCCAGTGCCCTGAAAACAGATTAAAGCAGACTGCATGAAGGTGATAAATAAAACACACACAAAAGCAAAGCGTCTATGTATCCTCTGGAATTTGAGTCTGTTGGGAATTTGGAGGACTGACAGTCTTCAAAGTCTGGCTCTGATACTGGGGCCAGTGGAGATCTTCCAGGAGTGCTGTCGCTTGGTGAGACCTCGTGCAGGTATGTCCTGCAGGTGGCCAGGCACACTGAGGGCAGATGCCAGGTGTAGCCACACAGAGTTTGGCAGCACAGCACGTGTAGTCTGGCATGGTTTTTCTCCCGAGACCATGTGTAAAGCTGTGAAACTGTGGCCGGAAGTGCCACTGGAGATCTCAGGAAGTTGGGGTGTCTGAGGAGAGCTGTTGGGAGAGAAGCCCTGAGGGTAGTGCTGCAGTGCTGTAGGCGCAAGGCCACCCAAGCCTCCTGAGCTCTCCTCTGGACACAGCTGCCCTGGGTGCTGCACACAGAGCCATAGGGTTTAGTGTTCACCCTGCTGGTGTTTGGTCTTGCTTTGGCGTCAATGGCTTCTGTCCCCTGAGTCCCTTTTAGAAGGGGAAGCTTTACCATGTGTCATTGTATGCCGACAGTGGTGAAGTCTTGACTTTTACAGGGGCTCACATCTCAGTTTGCTTTGAGTCTCAGAGGGGACTTTAGACTTGGACTTTTCAGCAGTGCTGAAACTGTTGAGACTGGTGACTCTTAGACATGCACCAGTGTATTTTGCATGAAGTCTTTTTAAGGCCAGGGGAGGAGTGTTACAGTTTATATCTAGACGCCCCCTAAGGCTCTTGGGATCCGAGGGAAAGTGATTGGATTATAGGAGTGTAGAGCCAGCTCGGTATTAGGAGATGGGCCCTGATCAGAAGAGGTGGTCACGGTAGGCATGAGCCAGGAGGTCCTTGTTTCCTTCCGTGGCGCTCCTTGGCTCTATTTCCTGTCTGCCACGCCATCCTGCCTTGTAACCAGCTGTCAGTGGACTGAAGTGTGAGCCAAAATAAACTTCTGTTTATTTCCTTAAGTTGTGAGTGTTAGTATTTTATTCCAGCAATGAAGGAAGTTCCAAGACAGAAGGTATATGTAGGAATATACATAACAGGAAATAGTGCCTTTGTTACTAGTTGATAATCTGGCTGGTTGTAGAATTTTATGTTGGAAAGTGTTTGTTTTCGCCTGCTGTCTTCCAGCATTGTTATCCCTAACTAGTTTACCGCTGTGATTCTTTGTCCTTCGTATGTTGACTTTATAACTTTATTTCTGGAATCCTGTGTTCAGATGAGCAGATTCTGTCAGCTTCTGTCTTCTGCGGAGCTCCTGGTCCGGTGCACTTCCTGGTCTCTCTGCCACTGTCCCTGTTGTAATTACTTTCTAGTTATTTCCCATCTACTCTTGTCCCTCCTGATTCATGAATAATCAGAAGCCTAGTCTGGTGTCTGAAATTGCTCACTTTCTGATCGTGACATTCCTATCTTGCTGCCTTCCTGCTCTCATCAAATGCTTTCCAGTGGTTTCTTATTACTCTGCGCAGAGTTGATAAAGCCTGTTATTCTGTGGATCTGGAAACTTATTTCTTCTATAGCCTTCTGTCTTCTGTTCCCGTTACTTGTATTATCCCTTCCACTCTGGTAATCTTTCACCTTTATCTTTTTGTGCTTCAAAGCCTTTTTTTTTTTATCATCTTCTGTCTTTGTCTGGAATCACCCTTTCAGTTGCTTCTCTGGCCCTTTCTGTACACCCCGCTCTTAATCAGCTTAGTTATAATTTGCACAAGGTACTATCTGTTACTTAATGGTATTTCTGCCAGCGACAGACTGTATGTGAGACAGTGGGCTCCCTAAGATCACAGTAGACCAGAAGAATTCCTCCTACTAGTGACACTGTACTTACCATTGTGTTGCAGTTACAATATTTTTTGTTTGTTTGTTTTTTGTTTTTTTTTGAGACAGGGTCTCGCTTTATAATTCAGACTGGCCCTGAGCTCAGCCTCACACTCACATCACAGCAATCCTCCTGCCTCTGCCTCCCGAGTGCTGGGATTACAGGTGTGAGCCACCACGCCCCGGCACTGTGGTATGTGATATTGGTTGCTGCTGGGTGTGAGTCTCCACACCCAGTATTGTTATGTGGTTACCGAGGATCGAACCCGGGTCCTTGCGCTTGCAAGACAGGCGCCGGAACCACTGAGCTAACTCCCTGGCCTGCAGTTACAATATTAATACTGTAGCCTGAGCCAAGGCCACACTAGCCCAAACATGTTTGCCAGACCACGTGTGTCTACTCATGCGCACCCACGTATGTTCACCCAGTGACACAGTCCTCAGAGTGGTCTGTCCTGAAGTGACACCTCGCTGTGCTTATATTATTTTGTCTTTTTTCACATGGTGTTGCAGTTGTTCACTGGATACAATGAGTACTTAACATGTGCCTCATTATTTCTAGTTATGTACTTTTATTCTGCCTAAGGCTATCATGAGAAAGTATGGTACCGTAGACAGCATGGCTTAAGTAACAGAAATTGTCCTCTCAGAGTCCCGTGTTCGCAAGTTTGGTTCATGACGAGGATCTGAGAGAGGCATCTGTGCTGGGCCTTCCTCCTTGACTGGAGAGCCATTTCTCCTTATGTCTCTTCATATTTTTTTGTGGTATGTCTCTGTCCAAATTTCTCTTTTATAGACATTTCAGTCCATACTGAATTAAAACTCCTGCCCTAATGACCTTCCTTTAACTTAGTTGCCTCTGTGAGAACCCTATTTCCACATGAGGCTGCATTCTGAGGTACTGGAACTTAAGACTTCAGTGTGTGAATTTTCAAAACATACAGCCCCTTAACAGGGTTTTAGAGTATGTTCTTACCTTAGGAAGCTACAGGTTCTACAGGGGAGAGAGTAGCTTACTGCTTAACACAAGAGTGTCTGCCAACAGTCTTATGTGCTGTTAGTACTCGGCACACGGCGACCAAGTGAATGCAGTGGAATGAGAGGCATCATGATTCTTACCTGAACTCCAGAGCCTGTAAGAAAGTAGAGGAAGATGATCCAAATAGCGAGAGAATCTCTCGCTAATCTAATTTACTTTTCTTTAAAAAAACCCTAAATATCTAAGCTTATATTTATCTTCTAAGCTAAGGTATTAGCCATGCCTTGCTATTTTATCTCTTCTACTCGTAAAGACTTTACATCTGCTCATTTCGGCTTTGTTAGTTTTTTAAAGGAAATATAGGAAGATGGAATATCCCAGTTGTTGAATATGTATATGTTCTATGTCAGGAATTCCATACATGTTATTTTCATAATCTTCCCAGCAACTCTGTGCAAGACTTAAACATTGTCTTAATAGGGCCGGGGAGTTAGCCTAGTGGTTCCGGCGCCTGTCTTGCAAGCGCGAGGACCAGGGTTCGATTCCCCGGTAACCACATAACAATACTGGGCGTGGAGACCCACACCCAGCAGCAACCAGTACCACATACCACAGTGCCGGGCGTGGTGGCTCACGCCTGTCATCCCAGCACTCGGGAGGCAGAGGCAGGAGGATTGTGATGTGAGTTGGAGGCTGAGCTCAGGGCCAGCCTGAACTACAAAAAAAGCGAGACCCTGTCTCAAAAAAAAAAAAAAAAAAAGAAAACATTGTCTTAATAAAAAGCAGAACTGAAAATTACACTGAGGAGTACCAGGTGCTCAGGTCTTACAGTCTTGCCCCATTGGATTTTGCTTTGAGTCTGGGTGAATATCTTGTATGTGGGAATCCCTTTTTATAGCGACAAACTTTAGTTTTAGGTTACAGTGTTTCAACACAGCTTAATTTTTAAAATGGACCACTCTGGCAGTTTTCTAAAGGTAGATCTTCCTTTCTTAGCTGTTTTTTACATGTTTCATAGTCCTGAATTCTTTTCAGTGAAGGAAAGAAATGCCAGACCTGTCAGTCTGAGCTTCTGGTGCACGTGTATAGATGGTAGGTATATTGGTCTCGAGATGGAGTCAAACGAGTTTATCGAGTTGAAGGTGGACTTCAGAAAGAGACACTGTTCTCATACTTAAGCCTGGAAATGGCTGTAGGAAGCAGCAGAATCTCAGCCTGAGGTAGTCACTCTGCTTGCTTCATTGCCCTGATAAACAGTTTTGGGGAATTTTCATCATAAAATAGTTTTATACTACTCCAGGTGTTTCCTGAAATTTTGCTGGTAGCACCAGCTCTGTCTTGTTAAGTAGGAAAGGCCTGTTTTCTCTCTGTCTCTGTCTGTCTGTCTCTTTCTCTCTGTGTATGTCAGGAGATTGAACCCATAGCCTCACACATGCCAGGCAAGTGCTTTAGCTCTACCCCTGAGCAACCCCCTAAGCCCAGCAAGTTCTTTTAACAGACCCTCGCTAAGTCACCCATTAATTCACCAGGTCGAACATCTGGTTAATTCATTGAACATCTACTGTGTGCCCTGTAGTACTTTAAGTACTGAGTATGTAGCAGTGAGCCAACTACAAGAGGTCTTCTTGCTTGTGGAACTTACTTTCTGGCAGCAAAGAAGCAGCGGATAACACAGCTATAGGTGACAAATGTGATGAAGCAAGTAAAATAGGACAGTTTGATAAAAAGTAGGAGAAGCGTTGGATGAGATAGTCAAGCAAAGACTTTTCCTGAGGAGTTAACATGTGAGAGCTTAATGAAAATCAAATAAAGTAAGAGACAACCATTCAGAGAGGTAGAGTAATAGGGATGTTCTAGACCACAGTCAGAGTCCACAGAGACCAAAGGACTTGGGGAGGCTAAATATAATGATAGCTTGTGAGGAGGGAATAAATTATAAAGGGTATGCAGTCATAAGAAAACCAATCTTGAGGCTTTTCAGCCAGAAAATGTGTATTGATCACAAATTACTGTTCTTTGGGCAGTGTTCTAGGAATTGAGAATATAACATTAAGCAGATGGTTTCTGCCCTGACAGAACCTTCATTCTCATGAGGAACAGTCAGTAAACAAACAAGTACTGTGGGAGCAGCAGACAGTTGGGAGCCCTGAGGGTGAAGCCTTTGTGCTCGGTCTAGACGGGCAACAACATAGAAGTAGAAGGGGACATTCAGAGCTAATTTGCCAACACAGGCCTGTAGCATTTGCTAGTGGATTCACTATAAGGGATGACTAAAAGAGGCATCAAAGGACAGTTTTTATTAAGACATAGGAAAAATGGTAGCATATGTACTGGGGTAGAGACCAGGGGTAGATTGTGGAGGGTAGAGAATATCAGAATTTGTTTTGCCTGTGCAGTTTTCGTTTCAGTTTATTTTCTCTGCATTTTAGGCTTTATTTTATATTTGTATTCTTTATTTTTGGTTTCCTGTTGGAAATCCAAATGAAATGGAGAACTGGACATGAATACTTAAATCTACCTGACTAATAAAAATTGTGTTCTGTTACAAATAGCATTTAAAATTGTGAATGTGGGTAAGGTTACCTGGAAGAGAAGACCTAAGGCTCTGTCCCCCTGCTTAGCAGCCTTCAGATCAACTGCCCTCACTTCCCTGAGACTCTCGATGCTCTGAAAAATTAGCAGGGACATCAAAAAGCTTTTGTTTATGTTGGTCATATCTATTGCTATGTATCACATGATCATGTAAAACTTCTGGCCAAGATGCGATAACCAGAACCTGATTTACTCTTTTGCCTGAAACAAGCAAATAAATGGACAAACTTGTGAAATAGCAGTTTTGAAGTCACTGGCTGTTCCGCACAAGGGACAGGTGTCTCAGAAATGGAGGGAAATTTGATCAGCATTGTTGCGGGACTTAAAGCCCTGTATGCTACCGGGGGCTTCTCTGTGGATCCTGGGGATGCTGACTTAAGGAAGAAGCTGAGAGGCTAGAGAAACCTCAAGCCTGAGCCGGGTGTGCAGGGCAAGCCTGGAGAGGATGGAGTGGCTCAGGGACACCGGGGTCTGCAGAGCGTCCACCTCGGTGTTCTGCTGCGTGCACATTGTGGTGTCGGACCACATTGTGTTAGAAACCAACAAAGCCTTGGGGACCAGGGAGTTAGCTCAGTGGTTCCGGCGCCTGTCTTGCAAGCGCAAGGACCCGGGTTCGATTCCCCGGTAACCACATAACAATACTGGGCATGGAGACTCACCCCAGCAGCAGTCAGTACCACATACCACAGTGCCGGGCATGGTGGCTCACGCCTGTCATCCCAGCACTGGGGAGGCAGAGGCAGGAGGATTGTGATGTGAGTTTGAGGCTGAGCTCAGGGCCAGCCTGAACCACAAAGCGAGACCCTGTCTCAAAAAGCCTAAAAAAAAAGAAACCAACAAAGCCTTGGAAAATCACAAGATACTTGGAAATTAAATCACATACTTCTAAATAACCTGTGGGTCAAAAAGAAATAAAAACTAAGAAACTTTAAAAATATTTAACTCTTTAGAAATAAATAACATTTTCATAAAAAGTAATTGTTTCCCTCTCTCTAAAGAAAAAGTAAATTCAGATTTCTACTTAGTCAATCCAGATAAAATAGCAGACTATATACTTTGCCTGGTTAAAAAAATTAAAGGCCAGATGAATTATCTAGAATAATGATTTTTTGGACACTGGAAAATAGCACAGGAGTATCATCCCTGAGAGAAAGGGGGAAAAAAAGATGACAAACTCTGTATTTCCAGCAGCAGTTTTTGGGCCCATGCTGTGGAAACCCAAACAACCCGATAGTATCGCTGAGTTGAGTTGACACAGAAATCTAAGTTCTTAGGGTCAAGGTGTCAGGAAATTGTGCAACAGAGAGCCAGGGAAGAGGGGTCTGGAGTGGAGGCAGCCCCAAAGACCTTAGGGTGCCTATGAGTTTGGCAGTCTGCGCAGGAGTGAACGAAAATTACTTGAGCCCAGGGAAAAAAGCTCTTGAAAGGATTAGAACGGTTTCTGGAGGTTACAGAATAGTTTGAAATATCACCAACGAGAGTACAAAACCTTTATAAAATAAAAGCTCTCCAAAGAGTGTGCCTAAGTAATAGGGCTGAGTTATTTTAGAGCCGGATAGTACAAAACTTAGGCTTTGCAGGCTACATATGTCATCTTCTCCATCGTATTTGTTTGAAACTGTAAAAATTACTCTTAACTAGAGGGCCATAGCCAGTAGGTCTTGGGTTGGATTTGGCCAATGGGCTATTTGATGACACTTGCTATAAAATAAAGGCTATTGTCATCTTCCCTAATAAAAAAAGTTATTTTAGATAGATTTCATTGGAGAGATTTCACAGCAGTACTAAGTAGAAAGCACAGAGAATTCCTGTGCTCCCTTTGCCATTCCCCAGGCGTAGCCTCTGTCACTGTCAACATCCCGTACAGAAGTGGCCGGTGTTGACACAGTTGCTGTGGTGAAGTCTGGGCTTACATTAGGGTTTGCTGTGGGTATAGTACGTGCCATGGGTTTGGAAATGTGTCCCCCATGACAGTGGCGCACAGCGTAGCTCCTTGCCCTGGAGGTCTGCTTTGCTCTGGTTTCTTGTTCTTCCTTCCTCTCTGACCCCAGGCCTTTTTAGTTTCCAAAGTTTTGACCTTTTCCAGGTCACATAGATGGAGTCATACAGTGCAAAAACCCAGTCAGAGAGGATTCTGTCACTTTACCTTTAAGGTTCCTCTGCTACTGTTTGTGGTTTGTTAGCTCATACCTGTCTGTCTGTCCGTCTTGTCTGTCTGTCTCATGCTCCAGTGGCAGCTCTTCTGGTCAGCGCGGTGACCCCTCGATGGTGCACACTCACACAGCTCTTCTTTCTCCAGCTCTCGGCGTAAGCTGCTCTCTCTCTCTCTCACAATCCTATCTTACAGAGAAGGTCTTTTAAATTGCAGGTAAAAAGCATCATCGTGAGTTTCAGCTGCTGGTGGATCAAGCCAAAAAGGGATATAAGAAAACGGGTGGAATATCAAAAAACAAAGCAACAGAAGAAGAATCTGCAGGAAAGCTGTCATCTACATGCGTGGGTAAGAGATTGCTAAAATCAGAAGCATGGTTAATTTCACCTATTAGGCCATGTGGGTGGGAAAAGTATTTTTAGGTCTCCTTGGTGAGACCATTGTCCGGGTTTCTTACTGTGGGGAAATGTTTGAAAGAAGGCCCTGAGGGAGTGGCCTGAAGCCTGTTTTCTTTTCAGTGAATGAAAAATCTAAGTGGTTTGAGCTTGAGGATATTTTCTAGGTACGAGATTTATTGCTGGGTATCCTAAGATATACTACAAAGAATGTAAGTTATGATTGTTACAGAGCCGTGATAAAATGTCAACTTTGGGTGTTTACTTTACTCTGGGTGAAATATTCCACTCGAGTCCAAAGCTAATGAACTTGGAATGCAGTGCGTGCGGCATAGAACTTCATCAGGCTGTGTTTTTAAATTTGAGATTAATATCACGTTTCTGTTGTCAAGGCCATTGGCCAGTGAACAAAACAGAATGGGGTGGGGGGGAGTGCGCCAGAAATGTCTGTAGTATTTTTTCTTTATAGTGATAAAACATGCATAGCCCAATCCTATGTCTTTTTCACTCTCCATGCGTGTGTGATTCCTTCATGGGACTGGAAGCCCCACTCTGTTGAGCCAGGACCTTCCCATCGAGCCTGTCACAGATCTGTCACCACGTCATCACTCTTCCTCTCTCTCTCACAGCCCTGATAGTCGCAGTTTTATTTGCTATGCCCATGAATTTGCCTGTTTCAGGTGCCCTGTGTAAATGGAGGTGTGCAGTGTTTATTCCTCTGTGCCGGCTTATTTCTCTAAACATCACATTTTAGTGCCTGTCGATGTTGTAGCACCTACTGAAATTTCATTACTTTCTTTTCTTTGGTATCCGGGGTGGAACTGAGGATCTTGCACTTGGGAGTCAGGCACGGAGCCACTGAGCTAAATCCCCGGTCCTTGTGTTTTTCTTTTTTCCTGTGCTGAACGAAACCCAGGGCCTGTAACATGCTAGGCGAGCTCTGTGTCACTGTACTATTCCCCATCCCTCCGTTCTGTGTTATGATTGGGTAATATTCCATAGGCTGTATATACCATATTTTATTTGTCTACTTACTGGTTCTGGCTTATTTCAACCTTTTGGCTATTGTACATTAAGTTACTGTAAATGCTGGTTTTCTGGTATCTTTCAGTTCTTTTGGAGTTTCTAGCTCATGTGGAGAAAGTTCCATATTGAACCCTTTCACAAACCTCTCAGCTGTTTTCCTTACTTGGATTGCTTTATAGTCCCACTAGCAATCCATGAATATTCTTCTTTTCCAGATCCTTGTCAGTATTGCAATTTTCCTGTTTTAAAATTGTCCACCTTCTTGGCTACACATTTTCCCAACCACATTTTTGTTGTAGTGCTAATCGATCCATTATTGTTCTCAAGTCCACTGGTACGTTGAATTAGACGCTGCCTGCCTCAGTGTATTTCTCATAGCCTTTGAACCACTTAAATTTGTTTGTGCAGTTGGTCAAATAGATAATCTGAGAAGCTAGTTTGCCTCTTAAGAAACCCTGGCTTGCTGGTTCTTACCAGAACACTTTTTGCTGATTATGTGAATCTCTGGAAATTACTTGCACTTGGGCATTTGGTGTAGTACTCTGTGTGCGTGCACGTAAATACTGCTCTTCAAGGGTGAAGGCTGTGCACACGTGGGGAATTAGCCTGGACGAGATACAAGGGGGAGAAGGAGGGTAATTTTTCATTTGCTGCCAGTGCCCATCATGCACTGTTTCTCCTCTGCACTGACTGTCTGCCATGGCACCCTGCCTTAGAACCAGCCTGCTGTAAACTGAAGCCTCTATAAGTTACAAACCAAAAGAAGTCTCTTCTCCTTTAACTTTGAATGTCATGTTTTGTGTCAGCTACGAAGAGAGTAACTGTGACAAAGTTTTTTTAATGTTTTTTGTTAAAGGCTATTTGGCTCCACAAGTGCCCTCCATGCGGACTGTGTGAAAGCTGTGTTTCTTTGTGAGGAAACACATTAAGTTTGCATGTATGCTTTCTTGTGAAATAATTACTCAATGAGGGCCAGAGAGTTAGCTCAGTGGTTCTGGCACCTATCTTACAAGCGCAAGGACCCGGGTTCGATCCCCAGTAACCACCTACCATACTGGGCGTGGAGACTCACCCCAGCAGCAATCAGTGCCACATACCACAGTGCCGGGCGTGGTGGCTCACGCCTGTAATCCCAGCACTCGGGAGGCAGAGGCAGGAGGATTGCTGTGATGTGAGTGGGAGGCTGAGCTCAGGGCCAGCCTGAACCACAAAGCGAGACCCTGTCTCAAAAAACCTAAAAAAAAAAATATATAATAATAGTAATAATAATAATAATAATTACTCAATGATTCAATTTCAGAAGTTTTTTTTCTCTTAAGCCATATTAAGGATTGAGCCATTGGGTGCTTTACCACGAGATACTTGCCCAGCTCTTTATTTTCTTTGAGCCAGGGTCTTGCTGAATTGCTTTAGATGAACTTGCACTTGTGGTTTTTCTGCCTCAGCCTCCCTTGGTGCTAGGATTATTTAGTTCCTCAGTCTTAACTGTGGCACAGATGAACCAGGCATGGTCTCACATTCCTATAATCTCAGTGCCTCTGGAAGGCAGAAGGATCACAAGATTGAGCCCAGCCCGGGCAATTTAGTGACTTAGTGAGATCCTTTCTCAAAATAAAAAATATTTAAAAAAAAATGTTTCCATGGTTATCCTTAAAAAAAAAAAATTAACATTAAAAAAAGTTTGTATATACAAAGTTAAAAGAGCTCAGGATAGGTCAGCGCAAAGGTTCAGTCTTTAAGTCCTGAATAATAATTTTTAAAAAATCTCCAGAGAGCCCCGAAGCACCACATGAGAGAGCGGTGTGGGTGCCAGGGGCTGCCCAGGTCCTGCCCTGGGCAGTGTCCCCCCAGGCTTCTGTGTGGCGCCTCCTTGAAAGTGTGGGGAGCTTTCTCTGCACCTTCATCTTTCTTTTATTAAGTTAATAAAAATCTTTTAATTATAGTAAGATTACATATAAGGAAACATATAAAACAAAGGTAAACATTTAGCAAATACATAAAAGATGTTTTACCTTACTCAGAATTTAAAGACATTGAAATATAAACAACAGGTATCTTGTACCCCTTAAGCTGAAAACAACAAAAAAGCATAATATATGTGATACCGTTTGTGAAGAGGAGAAATTCACATGCTCACACACTCTTTCATGAGTGTAAATGGGGGGGGGATACCATGAGATATTATAAGGAAAAATTACTGACATTTACATTATAAAAGCTCTCCACATCTGTACAAAGATGTATGTACAAGAATGCTTGTTGAAAAACTATTTGAAATAGCAGTCTAAAGCCAATTCAGATATCCGTAAATGGAAATCATTGCCGCATTGTGATGCAGCTGTACTGTGGGGGGGCATATACAGCTTGTGAACGGATAAGAAGAGCTGTATGTCTTGACACAGAAATACAAGCAGCATGAATTATCCATTTTTAATTTATAACAATTAACTATTTTTAAAGTAGCAGTTGTTACCGTATATCTAGTTAGAGGAGTGAGTTAACTTGGAGAGGTTTGTGTCAAAATATCAATTGCAGGTGCCTTTGTGAGATGACATTGCAGCAGACGCTCACCTTCCCCTTAGCGTATTTCCAGGAGGCGTATGTCTTGTGTAACAAATTTGATTGATGCTGAACTCAGCCAATAGCAAATGCTGGTGGGGCTGGGAGGGAAAGGAACTCTTTTTCCACTGTTGCTGGGAGCGTAGACTGGTGCAACCACTGTGGAAATCAGAGTGGAGATTCCTTCAAAAACTAACGCTAGAGGTTCCATTTGACCTAGCCATGCTCTTCCTTGATATCTTCCCAACAATTAAAAGTACCAGCCATATCACAGTGCTATATGCACACCCATGCTTGTAGCAGAGCAGTCGTAATAGTTAAATCTTGGAGACAGTCCAAATGCCCATCAGCCAATGAGTGGATAAAGATGTGGGTTTTTTTATGCAGTGGGGTACTTCCCTGCCATAAAGAAGGATTAGCTTGGAACACTTCTGGCCAAATGGATGTACCTAGAGGCCATACTGCTAAGTGAAGTAAATCAACGTTTAAATACTGCGCTGTTTCTCTGGTGTGAGGAACTGAAAGTGGAAGTAAGGACTAAAATGTAGAATAGATATTGGGAAATAGGAAGAAAATGTTCAGATGAGGAGGGAAAGGGGAGGAGAGAGGAATGTAGGAAGGAAAGGAAGGTGGGAGGGGGGGACCAGAAAAAGTAAAAATAGAAGGAAAAAGTGGAAATAACAGTTTTGTATGTCGGAGGGGGAAGATGCTTGAGGGGGAATGGGAAAAAAGAGGCAGAGCTTACCATTTTAAGGTACAAATTCTCTGTTGTCAGTGTTCTTATGTATATCTAAAATGTACCAATAAAAGTTTTGTTTAAAAATTGATCTTGCAGGCTCACAAATTGCAGTTAAAGATTGGATCTGTGCTTTTATTTTTATGTGCAATAAGAGACTTCAAAAACCGAGTAGGCCGGGGATTTAGCTCCAGTGGTTCTGGTGCCTGCCTTGCAAGTGCAAAGGCCCGGTTCCATCCCGGGTAACCACCTACAATAATGCCAGGCATGGAGATTCACGCCCACCAGCAGTCAGAACCACAGACCACATTGGGGGCGTGGTGGCTCCTGCCTGTAATCCCAGCACTCGGGAGGCAGAGGCAGGAGGATTGCTGTGATGTGAGTTGGAGGCTGAGCTCAGGGCCAGCCTGAACTACAAAGTGAGACCCTGTCTCAAAAAAACCTTAACAAAACAAAACAAAAGCAGATTTAGGGTCTGTATAGATTAACTATTACATAATAATGACAGATACTATAGTTCTCTAATTATTAGTTAGTTTAGTCTTCATCTTTTTATTTCTTTTGATTTTTTTTTTTTTTTAAGTTCGAGTACATTGGTCTCACAGAGTTCATTTGGGGATATTTGCTTTTATATGTAATACATTTTTATGTTTTTTTCCTTTCCCCTCTCACCCTTCCAGGCCCTCGTACCCCTTTGTCGTCTCCAGTTTCCTCCTCCTTTCTACTTTTATATTCTCTCTCCCTTCCCCCTCTCCTCCCCTTCTCTCCTTCCCTCCAATTCCACATACAGAGAAATGTCTTTTTCACATCTGTCCACGTTCTCTCATCTGTGAACTATGTAAGCATTCTTTAGCAATCTGCGGACTCCTTCACAGCCTCATTAGAATTGCAAGGGTCATCAGTTCTTGTTTTGGAGGGGATCTTACCTTTGGATTAACTAACTGTGGGGTGACAGAAAGTGGACTGTGGGCCAGGAGGTGCTGCTGCGTTGGTTCTTGTTCTCCGTTGGTCCCTTTAGAATCAGTGGTGAACAGTGTCGTGTGTGCCACCTGTAAGGGGCACACAGAGTCTGTACATATTAAGGTAGTATTTGATATTTCTTTTCTGTCTTTAAAATTATTTTCTCCTTAGGACCGAACGACGATGGAGTGAAATTCTCAGATGTGACAGCAGTAGCAGACCATTTTCACCCGTCAAAGCTGGATTCTCCAGGGAAGTTGGAGGCTAAGAGAGCAGATGTTTCTGTTGGTTGTACTGATATCCAAGAAGTGACGCTTTTCTCATCAGATTCCGATTCATGCAATAGGTAAGAGGCAAGAGGTAATTGATTATTTTAAATTTGTTTCCTGTGTATACATAGATAGATAGAAATAATTAGAAGGTAGCTCTGAGGCACGATGAAGTTTGCCGCTTTTCTTCCATTTCCATCTGTTTCAAATGATTTCAACAACCAATAAACCATTTTTTCTAATCCTAGCTATTTTCTCAATTTTATTTGGAGGATAAGGTGGACTAAATCAAACACAACTGCAAAAAATTTTAGCTTACTCATCAATCAGTCACATGGGATGATTATTAGAAATTTTGCCATATAATCCATCAGTAACATACATAAATCTCATAATTTATATTATTCTCACACTATCAATATTCATTATATTAATAAACTACATAAATACTACTGCACTATCACAATCACAAAATTGAAACATTATACCCCTAAACACCATCACTATACTTATTACACTACTATCATTTCTTCCTCCACTAACGCATTTCCCACAAAAGTGAATTCAAGAAATTTTAACATTATCTTACCTACACTTATAGCAATAGTAGCTCTACTAAATCTGTCTTTTACATATGATTAATAAATTCAACATCACCTTTTCCTTCAACAAGTAATTTAAAACAACACTATCAACACACAAAAAATACCATTTTATCATTATTATTATTTCAAGTTTATCACTCCCGCTAGCCCCATTATTATTCACCCTTTATTAGGAACGTAGGTTAAACAGACAAATTGCCTTCAAGCGTTAAGCACATAGTTAGGATATTTATTTCCTGCATTTAAGGATTGTAAGTCTATAGTCTCACACAACTGAATGCAAATCAAACACTTGAATCAAGCTAAACCTTACAGATTGGCAGGTTCTGACCCTATGAAAATTTAGCTAACAGCTAAATACTCTAATCAACTGGCTTCAGGCCACGTCTCCTCACAGTGACAGCAAACCTGGAAATGCGGGAGGGTGGGGAGACTTTGACTTTCACCTGTAGCCTTTGTAGAGGTCTGTAGAACTGGAAGGAAAGCAGGAAAAGCAGTGGCATTTTTGTGAATGTGTGAGACAGCTGAGAAGGTGGGTGCATAGAAAAGTAGACTAAGAAATTGTGTGTGCGCGTGCGTGTGTGTGTGCGTGTGTGTGTGCGTGTGTGTGCGTGTGTGTGTGCGTGTGCGTATGTGTGTGTGTGTGTGTGTGTGTGTGTGTGTGTGTGTGTGTGTGATTGGTACTAAGGGTGGAAACCAAGGATAGTCCACCACTGAGCCGCACCCACAGCCCCTTTTTAAACTTTGACCCAAGGTCTCACTAGATTTTCAAGTATACCTGGAACTTCTGATCATCTTGTCTCAGCCTCTAGGATTGCTGACTTCTGCACCACCACAGATGGACAGAAAAGTACAGTAAAAAAAGAAAAGTTAAATCCGTTCACTGGAATGGATTAAAGGAAGCTTTAATTATTAGGGATTTAGCAGCGAGCCACTCTGAGAAGAGTTTTAAAAGATGGTTTAATATAGAGGAGGGACCTTGGGCTAATTCACTGATGCACGCACAGAGATACATGCACACCTGTTTTTGTTCATATTTCACACTTGTTACAGGTTGGAGATCTTAAATTTGAAATCTGAAATGCTCCCAAATCTGAAACTTTTTTCAACATCGTGGTATGTTCTGGGGCATTTCGGATTTGCTTTTTTAGATTAAAGATGTTTAATCTATAAAGGCTATGAAATATTCCAAGATCAAAACTCTGAAGTCTTGTCCTAAGAATTCAGATAAGATCTGCAGCCTGTAAGTCATAAATTACTCTGTTTCTGGCTGTTATGTTGAATGGCTGTAGTGCTCTGTGGTGTTTCTGTGTTATAATTGATAAGCCCCTACCGTTTACAGTCCATCTCTGTGTTCTCTTCTCTGTTCTACTTTTGTACCTACTATGTTGCAGGGCTCCTTCTTTTGCCTCTGTTGAATTTCTTCCTTATCTTTATCAACAGTTTGACCCTTTTAGGTGTGCTTGTTATTTCTGAATAAATTATACCAATTTAAAATGTGGTCATATGAATATGACCATATGAATATGGATATGAATATATCTTATGAATATATCTTAGAAATTACTTAATCTTTGACATTAGTTCATTTGAAAATTAACGGCATTCTAAAACCCTTAGCTAACCTTATAAAAAAAGAAAAGACTCATATCCCTGAAATTAGGAATGAAAAGAATGAAATCACACCAGATCCTGCAGAAATCCAGAAGATCGTCAAAACCTATTTCAAAAACCAATACTAAATACTCTAATCAACTGGCTTCAATGTATGGAAAACACAGAAGAAATGGATAGATTCCTAGATCCTTATGAATTACCAAAAGTGAATCAAGAAAATATAAAAAATTCTAAATAACCAAATATCAGTCAGTGAAATTAAAGATGTAATGTAAAACCTACTAGCAAAGAAAAGCTCAAGCCCTGATAGATTCACTACTGAATTTTGTTGTTGTTGTTTTTGTGGTACTGTGGATTGAACTCACAACTTGCCAACAGCCAACATAATACTAAATGTTTAGAAACTGAAAGCTTTCACCTTAAAATCAGGAACAGGATAAGAATGTCCAGTAATTTTTTTTTTTTTTTTGAGACAGGGTCTCGCTTTGTGGTTCAGGCTGGTCCTGAGCTCAGCCTCAAACTCACATCACAATCCTCCTGCCTCTGCCTCCCGAGTGCTGGGATTACAGGCGTGAGCCACCACGCCCGGCACTGTGGTATGTGGTACTGGTTGCTGCTGGGAGTGAGTCTCCACGCCCAGTATGGTATGTGGTTACCGGGGATCGAACCTGGGTCCTTGCGCTTGCAAGACAGGCGCCAGAACCACTGAGCTAACTACCTGGCCCAAGAGTGTCCAGTATTACCACTCCCATTCAGTATAGTGCTGGAAACATTGGCTAGAACAATTAGACAAGAGTGAGAAATAAAAGGAGTAAGACTATGAAAGGAAGAAGTTAAATTACGATTTTTGCTGATGACATGACATACATAGAAGACCCCAACACTCCACCAAAAGTGTTTTAGATTTCATAACCAAATTCAGTAGCATAGCTGGATACAAAGACAACACTCAAAAATCAGTAGCCTTCCTATACATAAGTAACAAACTCACTGAGAGAGAAATTAGGGAAACACAAACAAGATCCACAAAATGAAGTACCTAGGAATCAATCTAATGAAAGAAGTGAAAGACCTATACATGGAAAACTACAGTACTCTGAAGTAGGAGTTAAAGAGGATATCAGAAAATGGAAAAATATCCCTTGTTCTTGGGTACAAAGAACCAACTCAGTGAAAATGGCCATACTCCAAAAATTATTAACGAGATTTAATGCAGTACTAATAAAAATACCAACAGCATATCTCACAGAATTAGAGAAAACAGTTGTAAAATTTATTTGGAACTGGAAGGGACCTAGAACAGCAAAACCAGTTCTGGGTCACAAAGGTAAGATAGGGGGTATCACAGTCCTTGATTTGAAATTATACTATAGAGCTACTGTGAAAAAACAGCATGGGACTGGCCAAAAAACAGACCCAAGGATCAATGCCAGAGATTAAAAAGATGCACAAAAATCTCCAAATGCACTCAGGTATCTTATCTTTGACAAAGGAGCCAAACACATTCATGGGAAGAAAGACAACACTCAAAAATCAGTAGCCTTCCTATATATAAGTAACAACTCACTTTAATAAATGCTGCTGGAAAAACTGGATTTCTACATCCTGAAGATTAAAATTAAACCCATCTTTCACCATACACTAAACCAAAATTGAAATGGAGCAAAGATCTAAATATTAAAACACAACACTAAATCTGCTGAGAGATAGAACAGGTACAGAGCTTGAAGACTTTGATATAGGCAAAAACATTACGAATAAAACTGTGATTGCAGAAGATATTCCGCAAAGAACAACAGAGATGTCTTACTAAAAAGTTTTTGCACAGCAAAAGGAATCACCTACTAACTGAAGAGACAACCCACAGTGTGGGGAAAACACTTTTACATTGCTACTCCTCAGATAAAGGAGTAATATCTAGAAAATATAAAGAACTAAAAAAAAAATCAGATGCTCCCAATTTAAATCCCAATTCAAAAATGAGCATCTGAAATGAATACATAATTCTCTGATACAGAAGTACAAATAGTAAATACATATATGAAAAAATGTTCAACATCACTAGTCTTTTGAGAAATGCAGGTTAAAACAATGCTGAGATTCTATCTCAATCCAGAAAGAATGGCTGCTATCAAGAAATCAACCAATAACAAATGCTGGATGGACTGTAGGGAAAAGAAACCTTTCTCCATTACTGGTGGGAGTGTAGTCTGGTGCAACCACTATAGAAATCGGTGTGGAGGTTCATCAACTAAAACTACAGGTTCCATCCAACTGCACTATTCCTGAGCAAATAAAACATCAAACCACAGCCAGTGTACACACATCTGTGTTTATAGCAGCACAGTCTAATAGCTAAATCTTGGAATAGCCCAAATGCCCATCAACTGATAAACGGATAAAGAAGATGCGGGTTTTTTAATACAGTGGAGCACTACTCTGCTACAGAGGAATAAAGTCAAGCTAAATATATGCACTTTGAGAACACACTCTTCAGTGAGATAAGTCAGACACGTGTGAAAATATCACATGGTCTCTCTGGTGTGATAAACTCAATGTATATAAGGACCGAACTGTAAAATAGATACTGGGAAATGAGAGAAAAATGTTCACATTGAGAAGGAAAACAAAGGAAGGGGCAGGGGAAAGAAAGAAGGAACAAGGAAAAAGTGGAAATGAGGCTTTAGCAGAAAAAGAGTGGTGCTTGCTTTGGCAGCACCTTTACTAAACTTGTACATAAAGAGGAGAGGGGATTGGAGAGAAGGGAAGGGAGTGGGGACAAAAGAATCAAGGTACATCATGTCCCGATACAAATTCCCTATGATGAGTAGGATTACGTATATCTAAAATGTACCAGAAAATGTAAAATAGTACTCTAGCCAGTACTGTGGGCCGTCATCTGCGTGGGCCACCCAGTTAAGAAATCTGTTCACCTGAACACCCTCTGCTTTCCTAGGATTCCTGAGGGAACAGCTTTGAGGTGTCCATTATTGGGTAGTAGGAGGGGAAGATTTTCTTGCCTCATCTCAAGGGTTTTTAAGGTCAAAACTGTTGTGTCTCTGTTAACTGAGAGGTAGCTTTAGTAGTCATGTGCTAGATTTGGCCATTCTTGGTAGACTAGTCAGTAGTATTTGTGTTTAAACAGAAATCTTCCATGAATATAAGGTAAAAATCAAGAAAAATCAGAAGCAGAGAAAATAATTCTTGCAGTTTTCATGTTTTCCTTTTTTAAATAGCTATGTTTTCATTCTAAAGCCCTATGTTTTCAAAAGTACTTTTAAGATTACATGTCACCTATGTTTATTATAAAAAATTGGGAAATTTTGCTTAAAAGGATAAATACTTTGATTTTCATAATTTCATAAAATTCCAGTTTTACCAGCCAGAAGTAATTTAGTATTATCATTTTCGTAAATATACCCTTCTGGGGCCGGGGATTTAGCCCAGTGGTTCCAGCGCCTGCCTTGCGAGCCCAAGGGCCTGGGTTCTATCCCTAATAACCACATACAACAATGCCAGGTCACGCTCACCAACCAGAGGCAGGAGGATTACTTTCCAAAGATTAGACATATGAGTAAATATGTCAATATTTTTTTAAATAGGATGATCATACCATTTGTTTTCTTTTTTAAATAGTTTTCTTTGTAAGGAGAAAAGTCATGCTATTTTAGGTCAAATGTGATTAGAAACGTGTTGTGAGTTTTTAAAATTCATATAATCCAGGTGTCACAGAGAGTGCAGATCTTATGTATTTGTATAAAGAAACTGCTTTTCTTATGCTGGAGCAATATTCAGCCTTTCATAATATGGCAAACTGGCAACCAGGGAGAACCTTGTTTTAAGATACAATAGTTATAGCTGATCCAAAGAATTATGATGAGAAAAGTTTTAAGTAACTTAATTCTGAACTCTTAAGTGCTTCTTTTAGAATTGGAATTATTACTACTATGTTCCTCTTCCCTTGCAAGCATGAAAATAGATGATAAATTAATTTTAGATTTTTATATAGCTTATAAGATGACTTCTGGGAGTTCAACAGACTTGTCCAAATCTCTGTAAATTAACCTGTTGTTCTTATTAATGAAGAAGAGAGTGCTTTTGTTCCCAAGTTTTGGCAAGCAGTGGATGCTGCGTTTCTGTTGAGGACTAAATTAGAAGGAAAGATCCTATCGATTATGACCTCAGAGCAAAAACATTGTTTTCATGTGGGAATGAATTGTAGTCATGCTCTTTCTTGGAAGAATATTTAGATCATTATTTTGAAAAATATTTTGTGCATTTTAGGTGTAGGCGGTTTTAAAGGGAGGCAGTATTGGCAGGCAGGATGTCACGTGCCTTAAGCCTGGTGCTTGAGGCTGACACAGAGGTCTGCTACAAGTCTGAGGCCAGTTTGGACCATATAGTGAGTGAGGTCTTATCTCAAAAAAATAAAAAAAAAACAAAAAGAAAGAAAGAAAAGATAAAGGAGTGAGTGAGTGACAGCGTCTTTTGGTATAACCTTAGAAATAATTTATTGTAGTAATACTCAGTTTCCTCAATTTGGCAATCGTGTAATTAATATGTACATGAATAACTAGTCT